>PNEQ01089065.1:9992-38545 GCA_003012365.1 Medauroidea extradentata | reverse complement strand
GGTTGTTCATTATGGGTTTCCTCTTTAATTAGTTTTCCCTTTTTTATTACTCACTATAATTTTTGTCCTGAGGCGCCAGGGTGTGCAATCGCGGCCGCGAACGTCCCACTGGGACTCGGAGAGAATGGAGTTTTCGGTTAAAATGGGCGTCCATGCGCCCCCTTGTCTCTTTCTGATTGTTGTTTAATGGCTTGTGGCCATTACCTTTTGTATCAAAACTCTATGCCTAATATTTGTGAAACCAACTGTCAATGGAATCCTATGTAATGATTTGTTCAATATACAGCCCTTCGAAATTAATTCCTCCCTGACTCCTGTTTATTCGTAGTGATAGTCCCTGTGTCTGTGTGTGAACATTAAATGAGTACGCTTGTGGGGAAGGGTGTTAGTGGAAATTGAGGCCGGACAGCTTGTCCAGGTATCTCGGCCGTGATTGTTCACGAGACCGTGGTGATACGGTCTCATATATTATCACTTTTTTTTTGCATTTACAAATTATGTTTACTCTAATGCTTACTGAATTGATTTATTTAACCATTGTCACCAAAAGCACAAATAAATTTTGATGAGTTTTTCATTTAAAGAAAGAATGAAGAAAGAAATAACACCAAAAAAATTTTAACTTGGGATATTGTTGCACTGAATGAATGAAAGAAAGAAAGAAAAACACTGCAGAATTTTACACTTGGAACATTGTTGTACTGATGAACTAAAACAATTTTCTCCAAAAAGTACATATTGAAAAATTACTAAGAACCTAATAGTCATTTAAATTTTAAATAAAATATTAACATTACTAAGAAAATAGTTTTTCTCACTGTGAAATAAGTGATTTAAAATTACCAAATTAATTGTTATGTATTATAAGTAAATTAGTTCACGGTAACTGGAATTGATTGCTTTAAATCTGAATGAATTTTCATTGATGTGCTAGCTCTTGACAAATAAAATTACAAATAGTTTGTAAACAAAACTCTCATATATCATTGTTGGAAAGACCACTAGGCCTACATTATAAGTGGCAATAAAATGTACTAAACATCCATACTGTAAATTATTAACATGTGAAGGGCCATGCTACAGTGGGTACTCATCACTTTCATCCATAGCTGACTTAGAGACGTCGGATACCAGCATAACCAGTACATCTGGTTCACAACACTCCTTCCCTCTTAAAACAAAAGTAACAACAATAACATCAGGATGAAATAATATGTATCATGGAACTATCATCAAATAAAACTTCTTTTTATAATGAAAACAGCTGTTTACACAATACATCATTCCACTCATACATGTTGTTGAGGAGGCTGGGATATTCGTCCAGGTTCTGTAATAGTAGACACTACAGTCTTACCAGTCACTTGTCGGCTTGACGTCCTTTGACGAGCTGTTGGCTGAGGGAGGTCTGGAAACCCACTGAATGGTGACCACAGTGGTGAGCTGGTTTCATTCGACAAGGGTTCTGAAGTGTCTCCCTGATTTTAAGATGATATACTTACTCGTCCTTACCAGTGACTGAAGAAGGTACTGCACTAGTTGTTGGGTTTACACTAAATACTCCTCTACAACTAGCAAAGGATGTTGTTTCTAATTGTCCTAATTTGAATCTTTACTTCTTCAATTAAAATTTGTTCATGATTGCTAGCAGCCCTTTAAAAGTCCTTAAACTATAATTTGAAGTCCTTATTTTTCTTTGTACCAAGAGTATGAACCATTTAAAAACCTTTTGGTGGGAACATTGCGCATGCAGTTATGTCTTGGGGCATGGAGGTGATATCACAATACAAATGCCAGGTGGCATCGCTCATAGCACCTCATTGATTTTCGCCTCACGCTCAAACATACCCTTCGCCAGGCAGCTGCCTTAACTAGTTTGTTAGGGTGACTGTAGCACTACAGTTTTTTATTTACTTACAGCAAAGAGATTACTGCTGATGCTGCTAAATAGTTACTTGCGAGTTGAAATCTAATGTCTGGGTTGGTGGCTGTGCTTTTGTCTGAGAATGCTGATGTTTGGAACGTGAAGTAATTTCAGCAGAGGCAGATGATGCAAGATTGCAGGAAGTGTGACTTGCAGTATGGAAGTTTTAACTTTGTTTTTACTTTGTATGGAGGCATGGCCTTTTTTGTGGTATGTCTTTGGCTAATTCACGACATAACAAGTTTTCCATCTTGTAGCCAGTCATTGGTTGCATTAAAATAAAAAATATCAATTGCTAAGGACATCACGTGAGGCATGGCAGATTTCATAATGTATACTGACGAATGCAGCTGACGAGTGTTTCACTGTGTTCCGTTGCAAAGAAGACAGATTGGCAGATTAATGTAAATAGAGACTTACTGCCAGTCACCTCAGCACTCTCGGTAAAAATATAATTGTAGCTAGTGTACTCCTTTTTGTATTGTAGATGAATCTCCTAATATGCAGTTTCCTTGTTAACGTTTGGTTGCAGGTTCTCTAAAACGAGCATAGAAGCCTTGCAAGAGGCTGCAGAAGCATACTTGGTGAACTTCTTTGAGGATGCCTTGTTGTGTACGCTTCATTCCCGCCGTGTTACTCTTATGGTGCGGGACTTTGAGCTGACCCGCCGACTGCGTGGCCCCTCAGAGATCTGCAACCGATGATGATTCCTTCCAATGTCGCTGTATAAATGTTGCAAGTCATCATGTATTAATGCTAGAGTCTAACACTGCACAGACATTATAATTGTACTATGTTAATTTTGTGTGTGTTAAGTGTCATAATTGTACATTTTATTTAGCGTAGATATAGCCAACAAACACACTTACTGTTACCTACTTATAATGTTTTACAGAAGTTGGTTATTTTATACATAATTTTAAAAACGTTAGAGGATTTATTGAAAGACAATTGATTTGGTATGTATTTTTGGATTTTGTAAAATCAACCTAAGCTTTTCTGTTTGGCTATAAAGTGCATGCCTTGGTCCTAATTTCATTGTGTAATGTATTTAAATTTTTTGTTTCATACGAGTTCTGTATTTTATCAGGGCTTTGGTGTTGGTATATCAAACTCCCAACTCTGTTTCATCAATTTTTACGTTGTCCCACCCTGTTTCTGATTTTGTTTCAACTCGCAAAAATTAAACCATTGGGGAGCAAACTGCACTAGCGCTGAGTGAGTAAAACCCGTTTAATGGCCTTGCTTACCATGTGTTTAAAATGTTTTTCTGTGTGTTCGTAGTTATGTTTTTTTTTGCTACGGAACTATTCCACATGTGCCCATTGTGTCAATGTAGGAAAAGTAAATACAGTACACTTCGAACGATGACAGCAGGGTGGTCTAAGCATCATGTCAAATAGAAAAATCATTTCAGATTCCCTCAAAATGGCTAAACACAACTTTTTCAACCAGTTATATCTGAAAAACTACTCACTGAATTTTTGTGAAACTACTCTAGAAATATGCAATGGACTTAGCTTAAAACTTTCAGCAAACAAAACGATGGTGTCACCACTGAAGTGTGTCAGGCAGTGATCTACGATATCACTGCATACTATTTGTGTCTTGTAGTATAGGAAATACCATGCGATGAGCCAGTCAACATTGCCCTTGGTTCTGTGCCTGACTCACACAAACACACTTCCAGTGGGGCGGGCACCTTAACAATACATAACTGCTCAATAACGAGGGAACGACCATAACCATCCAAGTGTAGAGTTTTAGAAGGAAAATCTTGCCAAATACGGGAACGAGGGTTTGAGTTGCGAGAATACTATGATAAACAAAATTTGCAAAAAAAATTTTTAAGGATTTGATTCAGATGAATGATGTTTGTAGCACATATGTAGAAACGTTTATTGGCGAGTTAAATGGTTCAGTTATTAAAACTGGCCTGCTACAATCTTACTTTTGCATTTATTTTACCAGAGAGGAAAAAGTTAGGCGGGGGATACAAAATTGTATTTTTGGGCTCCTTAACGGCACTAGACAATAATTTTTGTAGTTCTTTGAATCTGTAACTGTGCAGTACTGGAAATCCTGGAATATGTGTTTTGAGGCATATCATTTCCAATAGTCAGTCACAATTATTCTATAGGTAAACAGTACACCTATTAAAAACCGTAGTGTGCCTTGGGCCATGGTTCATTGTGAAGTTAGAAGCAAAGAGTAACATTTCATAGAAGCCTATTAAAAGATTTAGATTGCCTTCCTGCAGTTGGACTGTTGCCCTGTGACAGGGTATCTCTCCCCTTAATTTGTCTTGGCCTCCCATTTCAATCAGCCTATTACTACAGTAGCTCTCTTACCATCTCCTTAAATCCCTTCACCATATAACTACCTGTTTTTTGTTTTTTATTCCACTGCTATACAGTTTTGTTCACAACTCGTATTTTGCCTTGTTCCCTTCTCTTGACAGTCCTCTGAAGTTTTATTTTGTGATCCCCTCTCCCTCTATAAAGTTGTCAGTTGTCTTTAAAACTTGTTTCCCAGTTGTGCCTACCCTCTTACACTTCTCACCGCCTTGAACATTCTCACCAATCTCTCTACCTTCCTCCTCGCCTGCAGTGTGCCCCTTTTCAGTGTCTTTACTGTTACGGATAGTCTGTATCCTGCATCAGGTTGTTCACTAATATTTACAAAATATTTTTCAGTACATAACAAAATATTCCAGTTCATTTTCCAGTATCTCGAAACAATATCCAATTAATTTCTCAGCATTTTTCAATTTTGAACATAGCATAAAAATTACAGGCCACGGATTAGTAATGTCCTAAAAACTATGAAGAACTTTGACAAGATCCACAGTTGCGCGATGGCATATGAAATATTGTCAATTTATTAATTTTTAAAGTAATAACAGAAATATTGCAAAGCAAACGTGTCCTTCAGAGTTGTAGCAAGTTGAACTTTTTCAGTGTAGGTAAAAGTTTAGCAATTTACTATATATTTCTTTAAATAACCTTCCTAATATTGAGAACACTTATTTGGTTTTTTTAACAACGTCCTCAAAGCCACCAACTTCATCCAGAAGATTACAGCTAGACTCTATGCCACAGGCAATTGTTCTGTGAAAGTTTACCACGGTACATTCTTGATAATGGTGCCAAGAAACCTTTTTTTAGGATTTGAGTTGTAAGTTTTGTTAGTGAATTAAAACCTGCATATGAATTTATTTCTACTTAATCTATTTTAACAATGCATCAGTTATTGCAAACCAAATTCGGTACCTATACATTTATGTTACAAGAACACTACATTGCATTACTGGAAATTTGAACACAATTTCTGAATGTTGCTTCAATTTTTCAACATATTTAGTTTTGCTGAGATTTCATTAAGTTCCTTTTTCTTCTGTTCAATCAGCTTCCTTTTCTTGATTTCAAGGTCTCTTATTTTCAAAGCCACTCACTTTCTTTCAATTTGCTTTTCCTTTTTAATACTTTCTCCTGTCACTGTTTTTCTATAGCTTCTTTGTATTTTCCATTAGTATTTCTCATTGCAAATACAGCTGACTTTGTTATTTCAATATTGTTCAAGTCCCCCTTCGCAGTTACAGAATCATGTATCATTCACTTTGCCACAAGTGACTGTTCTTTAAGTTTTCCACCAAACATTCCCAGTTAATTGAAAAATACCTTTCAAGATTTAAATTGCCATGAGACATGATGAGAATAAGTTTAACTAAATTTTCCAGATTTCTATATTCTGTTTCCTGCTCAAGGACTTCCATCCAAAATGTATCTAAATGCTTATCACTTCTTGAGTAGTGAATGATTTTATATTTGGCACACTCACTAGAGCACAAGTCAGTATATACTCACGTTGTATCTGGTCTGTTACATTTCCTTAGATTACTGTACATTATTTGATGCAAAAACATGACTGAGACAAGTGGTGGATTTTGTAAACGGATATTTTAATGGTGACTTCTCCATGCACTTCTGAATAAATAACTTCAGGAATGTTCTGCAGTCATTTCTGAAGATAAGAATGTCTTTTTTGGTCGTACCCTTAACAGTTTTTTAGAGCTGACCTTGCCGCAAGACCAACATCAATGTCTTTTGCAAACATGAGATTTTCTTTTTTTTCTACATCAACCTTCAGAAAGTTTGAGCTCATTACATCAGATTTGACCATTCTTGACATGATATTTCATACAAGAGCCGACAGTGTTTCAGACAAGAATGGCACCATGGGACTGTGTGTCTGAAACTTTCAAAAAAAAGGCTCAACTTCTTTAGATAGAGATCAAAAGAAAGTGAGTTTGGCCAATAATAACCTATCTTTGAGACAACTAACAGTAGTTTTGATACTACAGCATTTCCGTTCCATGGGAGTCCCTTCAACTGTTTTACATATTTTTCTATGCAAGGAAGAACTTGCAAAGCTTGTGATATGTCATTTTCAAGCCACCTAACACTGCAAAACTTTAATGGGAAAATAGAACTTCCTGTAATCTGAATGTAGTCTCCTCATCTGGTAGAGAAATCTTTGAACAAGTAATACAGAGCTCGAAGTAAATCACTTAAATTCCATTCACTTCCCTTGAGCTCTACCTTAAATATGTTGTGCAATGTGTGCAACCCACATGACCCAATGTCAAGTATCTTAGGTCCGTTAACTTCTGAGGAAGAAAGTTCACTGTTCAATGGTTTCTGAAGTTTTAAATTAATATTCGGTCCATTCATAGACAATTGGAGAATTTTATTCAGTGGTATGTTTTTCAGTGCCTCTTTAAAGCCTTGAAGGAGAAACTCTGATGTAGAATGCTTCAAAAAAACAATGTCAAGTACCTGGTACTTACAGTTGGTGTCATTATTCCAAAACCATACAGCTACATCCATCTGCTGGCTCATTGTTCAATGATTCGTCAAAGTCTGAAGTAATCTTACTGCATGTTTTCAGTAGACAACTCATTCCTCAAGAATAGTACTAGGCCATAGACAGTTGAATATGCTTTTTTGTCCTATGGAGTTGCATGCTGTTGGCTATTTCACATGTTGGGAACATTTTCTTAAAAAGATTGCAATTTTTTTTTCTGCTGAGCATATGGAAGAATGGTTCAGCACAGTTGATAAACACCGATAAGCCTCTGCCCTTGTAACACTGTCTTTAGTCAACATTCTTCTCAGACCACTACCTTCACCTGTGTGCGAGTTTGATTGTTGCATGTAAAGTGACTGGAATGGTAAAGAATCTGATTTTTTGTTTACTGGCATGCTTAATATGCTGACTCACCAATTGACGTTTCCTGTTCAAAACATATTTTACTCATATCTTGACTGGATGTATCAGTAGACACGACTGATGAATCATGTGCAAATGACGTAGAGGCATGTACAACGGACGTAGAAGCAGGTAATACAGACGTTGAAGCAGTGGATGTGCAAGCAGGTACAACAGATGTGGATGCAAATGAATATATATTGATGAATGTATGTTAATGGTGGCATTGTAATTCGAGACAAACGATCCTTTACTTTGTGAAACAACCGCACTCCTCCCTATAGTATCTATAGAAAAATGTTTGCTTCATACTTTGCATTTAGCAGTATACAAATCGGTTGTAACAGTGATTATCCAAGTGAATTCTTGCTCCCACTTATGATTATATTTTATTTTGCCTCGGTGCACACACATAATGATTTATAAAAATTACAGGCAATGGTGTCAATGTGGAGATGACACTCAAAATCTTGGCCTATATGTTACAATGCTAGACAAATGTATCAAACGTGGCGCAATGTAAATGTCACAAATGCATCAAAACATAACAGTAGAGCCCCGCAACTACGACACGCGACGGTTCTCTGGAAATTTGTCGTAGTTGCGTCGTCGTCGTAGTTGCAGAAATTCCCAATTTTAATGCTTAAAAACAAAAATTCTTTTTAAAGACAGTTTTTTTTGTTCTAAGTTTGTGTATGACTGTTGTTCTCATATTTTACACATTTTTTAAAAAACATAATAAGGTTTTTATAAAAAAAAAAAAAAACAAATTTTTTCTTAAGAATTTCATAGCAGACAAGACTATAATACCCTCCCTTATTTTCCAAAAACGAGAAAAACATTGAGTGGCAAGCCATTTAGCCAAGCGAAATTACGAGCTCGTGGTGTTTGTTTTCTAAGGCGGTAAGAGATATTAATGGACCTCGGGGTTTGTATATTTCTATTCACAATTCTTCAACTTGTTAATAAATATTTACATTTTGTTAATAAACTGTATATGGTTTTGGTAAAAAAAAATTATATTCAGTAGTGCCAAGACGTTTGCCGTGCACCGTTTCGCGATGTTTAAGTTTTCTGGCGCAGTAAGAGATATTAATAGGCCTCAGGGTATGTATATTTCTATTCATAATACTACTTCAACTTAAGTAATATTTTCGGTTTGAAAATAAACTTTACGATTTTTGCAAAAAAAAAATTTAATAGTGCTACGACACTTGCGTACTATCCGACTTCGTCATCTTGCCTTCTTTCACTTCATTTATCATCTGGTATTTCTCCAGAAGTGTTAACATTTTCCACTTGGTTCCGCTCATATTGTGAAATAAATCAGAAGACGTATCCGGTATACGTTCAGAAGGTTGTCAACAATTGAGCAAAATACTTAAACAAAACTGTAAATAAAATCGTAATCCGATATAATTGTGCAGGAAGGTTTTCAATAATCAATTCAGTAAGTTCCAAATGCAATCCAAAGTCGAAATCCAGTAAAACCAAGCCAAAAAACATATTCTATGTCACAAGATGTATCCCAAAACTCAAACTACAGTAGAGCTCCGATTTAATGAACTCGGGAATAACGAAAACAGCGATTTAACGAAAGGATTTTCCGGAACCTTCAAAATATAACAAAAAAATGTATTAAATAACTAAGTGACTTTGATAAAATGGTATATTAATTGTAATTTAAGACTTTTAAAATTACTAGCACCGACTGTAGTATATTCTTATTTCTCAGTAGAAAAGCTTAAGCCTTCAGTCGAAAAAACGAAGAAAAAAAATTCGTTGAAAACTTTGGCCGCAGGAATGATTTTGAGATGTGCGGGCGAGCGAGCGCTGCTGTGTTGCACAACAAGCGCGCGCCTAGATCCTCATCTTGGCGGCTAGTGAGTGAACGAGCATCTAGGTACCCAATCTCCACAGCGCGGGGGTGGACAGCGCAAGAACCAATTCATAGATAGTGCTTCGTGTCTCCGTTAGAATGCGCTGCAGGGCAGTGTGCTCTCCTGATTAATTATATTACCTATAGAAGGCAGTGGTGTGCAGCGTGATTATTCACACTCTCGTCCCGTGATAAAACAAGTGAGTTTATAAAAAAATACGTAATGTTATTTATGCAGACTTTTTACAACAAATTTATTACCGTGAACGTAAATAATTTGTTTCTTCGATGCTTAAAAAACCCTTGAGTGCAAAGTGTTTTTAGCTAGCAAACCGAGTTTGTTTCACGAGCGCGGCTTGCATACAAGCTATAATGGCCGCCGCCGTGCGTATTTAATTATTATTTTACCATTTTCTCGCAAACTTTTAATCCAGTTTTCCTTGCTGTTTTATTTTTTTTTTTACAGTTCTTCATGGGAATTTCCTTAATTTTGTTGGTGGAGCAGGCGGGAAATAGACGAAAAGATTGACGGCTCGGCGGTGTTGATGGCGCGCGCAAGGACAGCATAACTCACCATGCGCATGCTCGCTGAGCGTTGCACAGAAAGTTTTTGAAGTTTTTTCGCCGATTTTTTTCTTTTCACGGTTGTGGCTTACCAGTTGACGGTAAATGTGTTTTGTTATTGTTTTGAGCCAATATACTTGTTTTAAAATTATCTTTAATTCTGACGAGACATGCCCGAGGATTTAACAATTTTTTTGTTGATAAGGGGGGGGGGGGAGTAAAGTTGGATTTAACGAAACATCAATTTAGAGTAAACATTTTCGGGTCCCATGGCATTTCGTTAAATCGGGGTTCTACTATACGCACGAACTGTAAACACACAATGCCGAGGGCGACACATAGGACATGGTCATGAGAGCGAGACATAGGTACGAAGGATCCACAAATAATGCCTTCTCATTAGTTGACCTTGCTGCTGATTATAATGAGTATCAGGGCTAGAAGAGAAAAATATGAGCTACTATTGGCTATCACTGTTGCTATGCACGCAGTTGTACCATTGTACAGAGTATGCTAGGCATAGATATAATAGTGTGCGTGGTGTGAGTAGGAAGAAAAAGAATGAAATGGTTTGGGGGAGGGGAGAAGTGTTGGAGAGAGACGCAAACTGCCTATCTTCAGTGTTGTGCGCACGGCCTAACTTACCGGCGCACGTCACAAACATATTTTAACAGTAGTTTTTGAAGTGTTTTTTTTTTTTTTTTTTTTTTTTTTTTTTTTTTTTTTTTTTTTTTTTTTTTTTTTTTTTTTTTTTTTTTTTTTTTTTTTTTTTTTTTTTTTTTTTTTTTTTTTTTTTTTTTTTTTTTTTTTTTTTTTTTTTTTTTTTTTTTTTTTTTTTTTTTTTTTTTTTTTTTTTTCTCCCAGTTTTTTGCAGATTTTTTTTCCTTTTACAGCTACGACATATTTATTTACATATTATTATTGCATGCTTATGGACGTATTTAAATTACCTTTCCTACTTTCAATACTTTAAATAATTAAATTCAGTTTTTTTCATTTAAATTATTTTAATTTTTTTTTGAAGGGGATTGAGAATATTGTCGTAGTTGTGTTGTTGTCGTAGTTGTCGATGTCGTAGTGGCGGGGTTCTACTGTACTTATAAAAAGCTAGGGTAAACAACATCCAATTAGTAGCATACAAGAAGCGTCACGTCAAAATAAATATGTTGTTACACTGTTACGCTAATTCCCAAACATAATTATTTTATAATGCAAGAAAATTATGATTTGAATAAACTTTCTACGTGTATAAATTGAAGTTGAAACACCGCCAAGGCATCTACGAAGTCTCCACACGGTATAATTTTCATCTATCATTCTAAATTACCGGATGGAAACTTTACTTTCCCATACATTCCTTTACGTTCCTGTATAATAAGAAATTTCTGTACTTCTTGTATTTTACCGTCGGGTGGGCACCATGTTCATCTCCTTTCCCTTCATACTTTGTCCACCACCTATTGAGAACACATCTGACTGGCCTTCTGTACACCCTCTCTGTCTCCACCGCCTCCACTCCCAAGTGTGCGTCCCAGATTGCAGTCCTATACTCCAAGGAATCATCAAATCATAAGATCTTTTCCTCAACTCCCTGTTGTGTACTTAGTATCCTTTTCTTCTAGTCCCTACTCTAAGAAAGCACATAATCGTTTAGCAGTAAAAAGGCACTTGATTTCATCTGTAATATATTTTAAAATATTAAAGAATTTAGAATTGTCAAATGTACATGCTACTAGTCATTACCCAAAGAGACAATAGTAGGTGAACTTACATTTGTTGTAATTTTTAAGTAACCCATTAAATGAGGAACATGCGTGTCCGGGTATTAACTAAAAACATTACCAGCATTTATATTTATTGCTAAATAACATGTAAACTTAATGCAGAGACTTAAAACAACATCTAACATGTAAAAAACCGTCGCCGTAAATGTAAGAAATTCAGAAATTTTCAAACGGGATGAGAACACTCTGTGATTGGCTTGACGTCACCTGGCAAAATTCGCTTGGCGGGAAGTCAAGTTTTCTTAGTCGAGGCATGGCCAGTTACGTTGTTTATGGTGTCGGTATATTGCTTTAGGAGTTACAAAACTAATTGCAGCCACAATATGTTTGTGTTAAAGCCTTTAAGCGTGTAGTACTGTGGATATTTATTGTGGTGGTGAATTGTTACAGAATATGCGTTTAATACAAGCAAATACGTGTAGCTAATGGTTTGCACCATTTCAGGGCCGCATTTATAGCCTAATTGTTCCTTAGATCTCGCCTGAGAGAATATCAAGTGAAATGTGATTGTGGCATGAGATCCACACTAAAATATTAGTCGTTCTTGGATACCGTACTTAACATGTTAATAATGGTTTAAGTAATCACTAGTCTATTCACGTAAGATTTTACTCTGAAAACTATTTTCGTGAAACTTTTCCAAAACCTGAACAGCTTCTTTTTTCCGACGATTCTGTTAGATTGTTTGCCTCTCGCATAGTAAATAATTCTTATTTTTATAAAATTTGTGACTTACTCTTATCTGGAAATAGGATATAAAAAATAATAAACTTAAAAAAAATGTGAGGAGTGCAATGGTTTGTTGCTATGTGATTGGTCGTAACGCCTGACGTTTACATTTTTAAAAATATATTTTTACTCACTACGAATGTTAACTCAAACTTCAAATATCTCCTAATTGTACGCGCGCGCGCGCGCGTGCGTGTGTGTGTGTGTGTGTGTGTGTGTGTATAGACGCGCACACGTGCACATGCGCATGCGCACACGCATGCACACACTGATGGGAACTGAATTACAAACAATACCTGCTAAGTTTTACAATATTTAGATACAAAATTAATACATTTTATTGTGTTCTGCTACCTACAGTGACTTCTGGAACTACTTGAGTTCTTCCATGCTGCTGCTATCTACCGGTAGACCTCGAACTATGTAAGGCTTCGCGTAGTACATGAATCCTGTGTGCGAGTTATTTACTCTAATATTTTAATGATTGCCTTTAAATTAATATTTGTGTGTATATATTATTCTTTCTTCTGAGTTACTTACGGCTTTTATAAAATGTAACCTGCTTGGGTTTTACTTGTATCTCTTAAATGCCTCGTGTTTAAATAGCGCTTAGTGTGTGTTTAGGTCACTCAAATTACATTTAAGTCAGAAAAACAATTATTTGTAGAAATATCATGTATAGAGCCTATGTCCAAAATATTATGTGGAAGCATTGAAGACAAAAATATAAATGATTGTAGTGATGATTCACAGTTTTGCCAAATAATTTATATCCACTGCTTTGTAAAAATTTTTATGTTTTCGTTCAGGAACAAATAATTTCCTGATTATTTTTAAGTACACTTACGTGCTATATAAGACGTAAACATCTTTTGTTTTGTGCCAAGTCGAGATTACTTAACTTTCTGTCATACTTCTCGTGATGTGCGCACGGCAGCTATGGGCCGTAGGCAGCAAGCAGGCTGGAGTTTCGCCGGATGACGTCACAGCCATGCTGAAGTCGAGCGTTTCGGCGGGCCTTTTAAATTACGTTACGTTTTTCGCCAATTGCACTTGAATCAATGCGTAGAAATTAAAAGTAAAATGTGATTATTGCTTAAAAATGCCCGTGGAATCGAATTAAAACATTAAAAAAAAAAAAAAAAAAAATTGTACATGTTCCCCATTGTTAAATGCAAGTGACTGATACAATGCAAGATGATCTCACACTAGTAGTAGCATGTGGTTTAGAAGTCAAAACCATAATACTAATGCTAGCAGTGGCGAATTAATGGGGAGGGGTTGAGGGGGCGTTCCCCCCCCCCTAAGAACCTGTTGTGTTTTTTTTTTAACGCGGTAAGTTTTTAAAATATATACAGAAGGAGCATTACATTTTTACAAATAAATAATTGAAAATAATATTCAGCCACGAAAATGGACTCATACGTCTTAACACTTATATGAGATGTATATTTTATGTGATAATAACTGCGAAATTCAATATTGTTAAACAACTTTTTTCCTTCTCTCAAGCTTCGTTTTATGTAAGCGAGGTTAGTTCTTGCTCAAAAAGCGCTGTGTGCTGCACTTGCGGGAGGGTATAGTTCCTGTTCTTTCTCTTGTGTGAAGTCCCTTTCGACCCTTTCTCAGCAGGTGGGACGAGAGTGTCAAAAGCCCTGTCATAAATAACGGCACACAGCTAGAGTTGAAAAGAGTGGGAAGGGGGGGGGGGGCGGATTACGAACTACGACACCATGTCTTCACATACTCTGTCACTAGTGTGCTGTGAATGAGTGATGGTTTCAACTATATTTGTTAATGACGTGTTTTACTTTATGTTATAATGTTGAGTACCAACTAGGAAGATAAAGTAACCGGTTTACATATCTTTAGTAAACTGCAGAAACGCGAAGCAACAGAAGACGGCTATGCTGATACTGTGACATAGGTTCGTTATTATTAGGTGAAAAATGTCAAAATTTAATTTGTACAAAATAGCGTTAGTTTATTAGTTAGTATTATAGTACAGTATTACGTTACTAGTGACTATATATTATCTCAAGAGCAGTATTTTAGTGTGTATAGATTTCCCATAACTGCATGTCGACGTCACAGGAACATATCTCAGCAAAACCTTAATGAATAACGGCAGTTAAATAATTAACACTGAACTGTAATTAATGTTGCGGGCTGTAGCTTACAGTTATAAAAACACAAAACAACAAATTTTTGTATTTAGAGAAATCTAATAAAATGAAGGATTTTTACTAGACTTTTAGAAATGTTTTAAAAATACAACAAATTATTTTATTCATGTGACCATAAATTTGTGCGAATAGCCATTGGCTCGTGACATCTGATTTCAGAAAAAAAAATGTTTAGTTTCCATAAAGCTGTCGGTTTTCGTTGAGAATATGTTCCCATGACATGAGGCTTTTGAATAAGTGATGAGATTTTGATTAGCACTTAACAGCTAGGTATTTTGTGCTTGTGATGGGTGAGATGATATGTGTATGCCGCAACACCGGAAAGAAGGGGCGAAGTAACTGGAAGATCCTAGAGAAAATCCGTCGACCAGCAGAACAAAATTTATTGCAAAACTTACCAGTTCGCACGTTTTTCAAGAGCTAACACAACTAAATAAGATTCGTCTAAGAAGAATCTTACATTTTTTCTTAATTTGCAACAACCTACAGTTTTGTGGTGTTAAGTGTGTGGAGTAGTAGGAAGTCTGCAAGTTCAGTTTAAACCAGGTGGCAAGCTCTCACTGTCCTCCCGTGGCATGATCGTTACTATGCAAGGTTTGTCGGTTTTGCACTTATGATTATATGCCCGCTAGTATGAGCAGTACGTAGCTAAATTACGTTGAATGTTACCACAATGTCGTTAGCGAACTTTAGACGCTTTGCAATACTTCTAAATAACCTGTCCGAATATCGCAACTCGTAAGCGTCCCGACACATAAATTGAAAACACCCGCCGGTGTACCCCGGTCTGTCGATCTCTTGATTAACACCCTCTCTGTAAAGGCGTCCGGCACCTGAACTGACTCCCTGGGGCAGCCCGGCCCGTCGTTATCTACGGCTCGAAAACATCTGTCTCAAAATCTGTCAACAACCTAGCCATGCTCTTGTTGGGCGCCAACTTCCCTGTTGCTTGCCCTGCAGACGTTGGTTCAATTGGGCTAATCAAGAGACAGCTTCCTAAAGGTGGCTCTGCCCCTCGCTGCAACACTTAACTTCCTGCCACTACCGTATTTATTACATAATTGCCATATTTAATTTCATTCAGCTACACTTTGACAAATATCTTTCATGTTTTTTTAAATCTTAAAGTTCCTCACATTCTAGTTATTGTGACTATTTAAGATTTGTACCTTAAACACAATAGGCTGACTTTCCTCCCCTCTCGTCCAGTAGCTAGTGGGGTTAAATGAGCATTAGTGGGGACGAGAAAACCCAGATGCTTGTATCAGCTGTTTCCACAAAGACAAATTATATACATTTCTGTTTTTCCATAATAAAATTTTGTACATAGAGAATATTGGCATCTGGACACGATGACGAAAAGAATGAATCTTTGTATGACATGTCCATTATTGTATCAGTAATTTATAATTGCTTAAAATTGATGGCTATAACTCTTATTAATAGGGGTGGTAACCACATGGCACGTCAGAAATTTTTTATATCAGCAGAAAGAATTTTCCTTTTCGAGTATAACTTATCGTAATAAAATATAACCATTTTTTTAAAGCATTATATTCCAATTTTTGCTTGGAAACTCCTGAAATAGCACCATTTTGGACCTACAAATACAAAATTTTCCAGGGGAGGACCTCTGGACCCCCCCCCCCCACTTCTTTTGGTTTTTGGGGTGCATATACACTTCTTAAGGCATACTCCCAGCCCCACCTAAGATAAGTGTTTAAATCCACTACTGAATGCTAGACTTAATTCACCTCAACGGCTCATTGCGTTGAAAGTACAGTGAACCCTCGATAACTCGGACTAAAAGGGGGGAGAAGCTGTCCGAGTTACGATTTGTTTGTGTTATCGAGAGGCGTCCGGGGAGGAGGGGTAATCAGTCATTAATCACAAGAAAAGTGAGTAAATCAGTACGCTGTCGCTATCATTTCTACAAGCAAAAGAGGCGGCAATATATACTGCTTTGTACGTATCAATTTACAGGAGGGGTAGTGGGGAAATTATCACTCTAACGTGGAGAACTATAAAAGAAAGAATGTCAAACAACCTGGGCCGGCAGATTCTTTTTTATTTATTTTTTATGCTTCTTCTGGCTGATCTTTTTTTATCTGTGTTGGAAGCTGGCACCCAGGCACCCTTCTACCACATAAAAGTTCTCACCCCCTTCTCTCGTCTGGCTGGCGGCAGTCTATGTGCGTGCGTGTGTGTGTGTGAGAGAGAGATAAGCTAGGGTGGTAGAGCGCGAGCGGAAGTAGTCAAGGTCAACCGGTACAGTCTCAACAGTAATAAAAACACCGCACGTGACCATACGCAACTCACGAGATGTTTACGTGAAAAATGGCTCAACATCAGCATGTCACAGTGTCTGCAGCCAGCTGCTAGTTTCCTACGAGAAATTGTTTTTTCCCAGGGCCTCTTTGCTAGAATACAAGGCCAGGAGCAACGTAAATCTGTCTACTTTTTTTTTTTTTTTTTTTTTTTTTTTTAAGTTGAAGTCTACGGCCGTGGTTGAAGGGATAATGTGCGTTTGTAGGCCTCCCTCCATACTATCTTACCTTGGCTGCGTCGTAATACATCAGTGACGTCTTTACACACACTTTACCCTTAAAATAAATTTCACAGATACCAACAACATTAACGGGAACTCAATAAAAGCCCATTAATTTTAATAATTTAACTTTTTCAAAAGCGAGGCCCTCTAGAATGTGCGGCCCGGGGGAAATGCCCCTTTCTGCCCCCTCCTTTTTTTATAATTTATTAAGACCTGTTTTTTTTATATCGCGCTGGCCTCTATCATAGTGGGTTAGGCGCCAGTTTATGGTGCGAGAGGCCCTGGGTTCGAATCCTTGCTCGAGCATGGATGTTGTGTTGATCTTTCACCTCTTTTCATCCTCATCGGCTTGTAAGACGTCGTTAAAGGGCTGTAAAACCCTCTCACCACGTAACCTACATTGTAATGCAAACCAAGGGCTTTTAATTTTTTTTATTAATGTCCGGAACAAATTGTTTTGCAGTCTTGAATTTATCGCACATACCAGAACAAAATAAATTTCCCTTTAGTTGCCATTGTGACCTGTAGTTATCGTCCAATTCACCAGCATCATACTGAAATGTTTATTTATGACGCACGTACGTGCGAGGCTCACGCGGTGAAGAGGGAGGAAAGATAAAGAAGGGAGGTCAGCCTGCTGAGTTGCATCTCCACTCGCGCGCCTGCTGAGTTGCATCTCTATTTGCGCGCCTCGCTAGCAACATTTAACCACACGGAACTTGCCAAATATTTTACAGTGGGATTATTAAAGGCTACGAAGCGATGAGCAACTGCTTTTTAAGCTTAATACTGTTTTTAAATAAAACGTGATGGATTTAAATGACGCAGACACAATTTTCTTATAATTTTTGACCAAAAAATAACTTAATTAAAATTAATTCTGTTTTTAGAAATTCTGTCCGAGTTATTCGAAGTCAGGGACATTGAGGTCCGAGTTATCGAGGATTCACTGTACTACAAATGCCTATCAACCTTATTTCTGATAGCTGCTGCAAACAAAGCAACTTCCGTACATCTGTACATCCCAGAAAATACATAATATTATAAAATATATTATTTTTAAATTATCACATAGCAAAGGTGTTCAGATGTATGGTAGTTTTTTTAAAATAAAAAAGCAATAAATATTATATAATGATATCACTTTTTAAGGTCAGGATGTGTGAAGCGCGAAACTTACACCTACTTTTTGCTCCTAAACTACAGGGTGCCTGGTCAGTTTAATACTCGTGCTGTTAGTCAGACCTGATGAGAGGGTGTTGCTTGCATTGTTGCAGCAACGGGGCTCAGGCCCTTGAGGTGCCGGAGCTCTTTGAGCCACAATGCTTTGATTATTATATTTTAACATTTTATATGCTTCTATTTTATTGCAGCATATGTTTATGACACGTAATCACAATTTTTTAATGGCTTATAACCATGGGAAAATTAAAGGCCTCCTGGTTTAAACAGTTCAAAGGCAGAAAATGTGTTGATTAGTAGGGGTTTCAATGGTCACCATGGCAATGGGGTCCGAGCTGGCTCTCGTCAGTCTTGGTTATAGTACCAGACCTATTCATATTTCAGATGCTTTGAAGAAAATGGTTGATGGGAGTGTGTGGGAAAAATTGACGGAATAGAAGAAAAAAGTTAAGAAATAAAAAAATGGTTACATTAGGAGACCTAATATATATATTTTATATTTTTGGATACCACATTAACATGCACGTTTAATGTGCACACACACACACACACCTGCTGAAATTAGAGCTCCTCCTGCTTCTGAAGCAATTTTGCGTCCCTGGAACTGGTTTGGTGTAAATTTTATTGGTCATAATTTGATGAGTTACAACTTCTATGTCAGAATGACAAGCTAGTAAGGAAGAACTACAAATGAAATTAGTATTGTCGCATATAATGAGCACTTTTAGAATCAGTCTTGCTAGAAGAATAATTTGAAAAAAAATATATAGTGTCCTCGGAGTGTAATAAAATGTACATACAAAGATCATTACGTACACTACTACATTTTTGTTAACAAGTATTAATTTAAAGAGATACATGTAGCCTGAATTGGGATAGGAAGGGAAACTTCAAAATCGCTTGCTTTACTGACTGGATCAAATTCATTGTAAAATACTGTTGCTTGTTAAATTTAAATGGTACTGAATGATATCATATTCCTTATCGATAATGCTGACAGTATTCCACAGACAACGTGGAGAACAAAAGCTTTTAACAAGGTGTCAATCATATTCCATCTGTTCAGTTTTTATACGAATTTATACTTAAGTAATATCATAAATAAATCTTGTCTTGTTATCTTGTAATACCTATTTTCACGCTTCTGAATAAATGAACACAAAATCATGTCATGCCAATTTTGAATTATGGGTCTATAGACAATGGAGTGGTAGACATGGATGTGAAGCAATAGGACTGAAATGGCTTTTGTTTATTGTGGATTATGACAGTGTGAATTTAACCTTTCAGCAGGATTCATGTGCTATTGCATATCACGCTGAACAGATCGAGCTGAAGGAGCCAACAGCTGTTAAGAGCACTAGCTTTTTATGTTATCTCTAAAGTCTGATTAAAATTAATGCCAACCTTATGTTTATTTTCTAAGCAGAAATTACCAATATTAGGCTATCCATTATTCAATACTGAGTTGTCTTTTTTTTTTTTTTTTTTTCCTTTTCTTTTCTTTTCTTTCTCTCTCTCTCTCAAGTACAACATAACTTGCCAAGAGTGTTGTACGATAAGAGGAACAGGCCTAAAAATTATGTGGATGAACATTAAATTGTTTTATGCGCTGCAATATATCTACAAAGATGAAAAGGAAATTGAAAATCAGACTGAAAAAAAAAAACCAGTATTAAGAAATAATATTTGTTATCATGTTAGTTATAAAATTGTATATAATATTAAAAAAAAATCTTGGTATTCTATGTGTTTTTTTTTTAAACTGTAGTAATTGATCACATATAAAAAAATGTAGTACATTAATAAACATTAATATCTGTTCAGTAAAATTTGCAAGAAGTTTGCAGTTTAGGAAAAAAAGAGAAACATAAAACTTTTTTTTTTATTTAAGCAAATACCTATTTTGCAATGGTGTAATATCTTGTACATGTGTTAAGGTTATAAGATTACTGCATTATAAATAGGTAGTTCACCAGAAAAACATCAACTGGCACACACAGCTCACAATGTTGCGGAAACTATTTTCTAGAAATTCATTCATATTGACATTAAAGTTCAAGTAATTTCAATTGATGTTTACACATTTGTGTACTATGCCTTCTTTTTAAGAGTGCGGGGTAGATAAATAAACGCTGAAAACATCAATTGAATTCTACGCTTTTTTCAAAGCCAATACAGATAAAATACTCAGTGACAATCCTGGATAATGGTAGTTGCCAACTTTGAGTAAATATTTATCCAGAATTACTAATTCGTGACGCGTGATCTCTTGCGCCGCAGTTAAATGCTCGAGGTTCCGGCATCAGAGATTGTGCTACAGCAGTTCGTAACACTGAAAACAGTTTTGTTTAAAATGTTGGCTAAAACTAAAATCTAGAGGTTTGTTTTACCTACTTGCCTTGACCTGGCGACTTTCTGCTCTTTCAGCTCCCGAGGCACTCATAGGCGTTTTACTCACCGGAAACAATATTGTGGGGGTCTTTTACTCGCCAGGGCAAGCGTCTCCATTTCAAGTAGGTCATGCTCCCACTGCTCCACCTCGCGAAGTAGAGTTGTGGGGGCAAATCGTCTGCTAGACGTTTTCGAGCCAGGCTGCTACATCGTGGTCTGTTAACGTTCGTAGTGATATCAATGAGAATAACTTATTACTCCAAATAACAATGGACAATGGTGGAAATATTATAGCCGATGATGAAGGAATGGTGTTATTTACAGCAGAATGTAATTATTTATTTCATACGTGATGATTCTTCATTCTATATTATATTCCCGATAATTTCTGTAGTTCGGCCATCACAAAAATAAATGCACGCACGTACTAAAGCGTTTTCCTTCGCCCTTTAAGAGTACAACTCCCTCTGACCTGGGTCAACATTATTCTGACTCCACCCACTCCAGGGAGACACGAGAGATGCTGGGTCAAACGCGAGTTAAACAAACCTTATGATTGCTGTTGTTTTATTTTCACAAATTGGCTTCAAGAAACCTACAGTTATAAATTAATGCTTTTAGTGTTGAATTATGTACCACACACTCTTTTAGAGCGCGGTTCACCTCAGTTTTCAACATCTTTATTTAGTTTTATATTTGTATCAGATATTTTTTCCCTTATTTTAGACATAAATTGTGATAAAATCTTCTTCTTAGGAAATTTTTGTATCTCTCATTGTGCGTAATGAGTCGTAAACGACAAAACTTGCACTTTATGGTTTTAAGTACGCCACAAAATTCACAGTGTATAACAATGTTGTAGGCTATGATTTGACATATATAAAAACAAAAAATTAAATACTTTTGTATTAAATAAAAAATGCTGAATTTTGAAATGAGAAGTAAAAAATATCTAAAATTTTTTAAAAATACAAAAAAAAAATTTTTTTGTTTTTATATATGTCAAATCATAGCCTACAACATTGTTATGTAGTGTAAATTTTTTCAGTTTGGAATGCCAGTTGGTTTTAGTGGCGTACTTAAAACAGTAAAGTCCAAATTTTGACGTTTACGACTCAATACGCAAAAACGATGAGAGATACAAAAATTTCCTAAGAGGAAGATTTAATCACAATTTATGTATAAAATAAGAAAAAATGTTTGGTACAAATATAGAAATAAAAAAAGACATTGAAAACTGAGGTGTACCAAGCCCTTAAGTGTCCAGTTCAATTTAGATATAATAGTAGATATTTTCTTAGACAGCATAGGTGGTGACCGAAATGAAACTTCTGCAATCTTACAATTTGCTAAGTTGGTCACAGAGTCATCAGTATATCAGTATGTTCTATAAATGTTACACTAGCAACATTGAAGATTAAATCTTGCAGCACGTAGCCTGCACGTGTCAGGAACATTAGTTATATTATCAACATTGCAGTTGGGACCTCGCAGCATGTCTGTACATGCCATGCCAGAATAGTCACACTGGTAATGTTGCAGATAGCAATATGTTAACTACATGTGCCAGAAATGTCCAACCAACATCTAATGTTGTGCTCTTAGTAGTAGAGATGTGCCAGCAGCCTGCTGGTGACATGCAAAGAACATAATTTTGTAACATTGTCTGCACATAGTTAGAACATCATAGCACACATTGTGGCAATATTAATACAATGTTAAGAGTGTGACGTGCAGACAACGTCCATGAAAAATTATTGTGCTATTAGGGTTGGGTTATTTAAAAACCAGTTTCAAGTTCCCAGACCAAATTATAAAATTTTTAATCATTAGCTTCTTGAAACTGTAACGTTTGCAGAATAATCATGAAAATCCTTAAACTGATGCATTATTGTGCCACCATATTATTTTACTACTGTGTGAATTATCAACAGTAGGCAGTCTGTACTTTGGACATCAGTGAGGTAGTGGAACTCCTGCTGGAGGAATTGGTAAGATGGTGTTTGTAAAATTTGGAAGGGTTTGGGAAGTAACTGCCACTTGCTGCATTCCTTTGTGGTCCCATGTTTACTTGATTTTTGTATTAATATAAATCACTAGGATAGAAATCTGCTCTGTCTGTTCCGCCTTGTCCTACGACTGTGTGAATCCTACTTTAATGTTGTTGCCTTGCTGTTGGAGCCAAGTTTCTGTAATACGTAACGGATGGCAGCTCGATTGCAGTTCGTCTTTTCCATTTTCTAATTACAAAATTTGCAAATGATACTGTAAATATTTTAAAATTAGTTTGATCTGATTGGTAGTGCACACAAATCAAAACTTTTTATTTTGAAGCGAAGTTAGGTTTTTATTTAATCATTACTAAACAGTTTCGCCTATCGGAATTACTAAATTGAAATGTATGGTTTTATACTAAACTAATAAATTTTATTGCTTCAAACAACTATATTACTTGTATGGGACTTTATTGTTATTATGCATGAGCATGCACCTCAGTGGCTCGTAATTTTCATGGCGCATGTATATGGCTACTCAAAACACTATGGTTGCAATTCTGATGAATGCGAGGATTATTGATGAGATGTCGGTGATAGATAAAAGTTGGCCATCTCCACCAACACCCACTGTTCCTGACAAGACGACTCGACGTCATGGTCAAGTTTCAGATCAGCAATGACTGGGCACTGACCGACAGTTCACTGTCTCTATCTAGCAGGGCCTTTACAGTGATGATGAACAGTGACGTTGGTCGGTAGCAGTGTAGTTCCTAATACTAATGCAAAAAAAAAAAAAAAGATCGGATAATGACTATTGTATGTAGGATAAATAAATAAATGCATAAAAATTAGTTGCTGTCATATTTTGTAAAATATTTTCAAATGTTTAAAGTATGGAGTCTTACTTTGAATTTATCATCTTAAAACGTATATAACCTCTAGTTAACTTTAAAACTTGGTCACGTTTAAATGGACCTAACATATTAATGTTTGTAAACACCAAAGTTTTTGCTTTTCTGTAAAACTTATTTTACCCTAACTACCCATTCCATTATGTAATACAGTATGTCACTTTTGTTATCACATAAACTAATTAAGTACATGCTATATAAAAGTAAATATTAATAGATTCATATTTAGGCCTACAATTCATATTGTACGTATAACAATTTCATTTTTTGGCAGATCAAGATAGAGCTATATAAAGAAACATGTTGTGTATCCTTTTGCCACCATGTACTTTCCAGCTGACAAGCAAAACATGTCAGTAGTTAAGGTAGATGATTGTAATAAAAACCAAAATTAGTTGTGATTTTCTTTTGGTTATTTTTAGATCTCAAACAAGTATAGTATGTGATTTGTTTTCAATACTAGCTGGACATTAATCTTACTACAGGGTTAAGTGGCAATATTAATAAAAAATTATTTCAATTACAGCAATTAATAGCCTACTATACAGATGTTAAGGTAATATAATCATTCAAGATTTAAGAATGTCATGTAGTACTTCCTTCAGTATGCTTCTAAATTGTAACATTTAAGGATATTACAAAAATAAACAAACATGTATGGGTAATTTTTATAGTATCTATTTCTTCCGGTTTTTTATTTCTACATGATACTTAAAAAGTTTAAATAATAGTAGCTTATTTCGTTACAAAAAAATTGATGGTGCAAGAGCATATGACAGGGCAAGCAAATATATATATATTTTTTTTATAGTATAAGCATTAATATAATTATGTTGCCTTCTGGACTATCATTCATAACCATCAAGTAGTAGATGTATCAAAAAAAAAAAACTTACATTTTGTGGTAGGGCCTACCTTTTAAATTAAAACAAATTCACTATCAGTATTATCATAGTCGTACCACTCACAATACTTGTAAACATATTTCTTGTAGACTACATAGCCCAAATATGCACACTTGCAACCTAAATGGAAATAAAATATATCAACATAAAGTGTAAGTAATAATGAACAAACCTGGGTAGGCCTAATTGCCTAGATCAGCGTTAAATCATTTTGGTTTGGTAATACATAAGATTAAACAAGTACACTTTAATGCCCGGAAAATACAGGCCTAAATATTTTATGCTTTTCTTTTGGTAATACACATAGGCCTACATTTTTGCAACTGTTTGGCGGAAAATCTCGCATACTTCATATTAAATGGTACAGCTTACTTGCTAAAAAACATAAACGTGGACTTGTCGTACAAAAAGAATTTGTCGGCACCTTGATAAAAGCATATTTGTACTACTTAGTCCTACAACAAAAACTGTGTTTACCCACAAATTCTGTTAAAACAAATTGTAGGTAACTTAATTTTTTTTGTTATTATTTTTGTAGTACTTTTCTCTGGACGGATTACCTGCTTCTTACTTAGCAACTGTTTTTTGTAGACATGCCAAGCTGCTGGGTGGTCGTTATCAAGACTGAACATTTTTCTAGTTCCCGTCTTCCGAAAATGGTCTTTATATCTACTGGTATATTTTACAGGCCGGGTTTTTAATCCCCGCGTTGTAATGTATTAAATATACGCACAGAATATTAAAATGACGCCTTATAAGAATCAAAAACACACACGAAAAGCCTCCATGCTCGCATCATGGCCGTTTTTTGTTTTGGTTGCCAGTACAAGTTGACTGATAATGGTGTGGTTTGTTTGTAAAATAGTTACAGAAATCACGCATCAAATAGAGTAAAATAGTTAACTGACTAATGCGATGGAAGTTGTTCAGGGCTGCCACTACTGTTTCATCAGACTATACGATCATGTCCGGTTGTTTTAAATTTATTATGTTACGTGTTATTGGCAGAACCTGCTGTCAAAATTAGGAATTCTTTTACACGAATGACTGTACTTACTATTTTCATGTCACATTGACATCAGCAACCCTGTCCATACTCAAATGTAGCTCTTATGCCAACATCTTAACTTGAATGAACCATTCAATGAACCAAACATAAATTTAATTAATGTTTACTAACACAAGGAAAGGATGGAAGGCACCTTTCTGCTGGTGCAACCAAAGTGCAGTACTATTATTCTAAGTACCTATTACATATTGATAGTAATTTTTTTCTTACAAGAAAGAAAAAATGCCAAGCTTAAGCTTTCACGCAAAAATATTTCATTTAATTTGTATACTATTTGTGTCAATTAGTGTAATAGTGCTAAACAGGTGACTTTATGTTAATGTTTGTCTTATAGTTTTGAATTTTTATTTTATGTTTACTGGTTTTGGTAATATAAGGAAATATTTCTAAACATCTTATTAGATTCTTAGAAGGAAATATACAAAACCAGAAAAATGTATTCAAGATACTTTTGGGTAAAGGTTTCCATGTTTAAAATATAAAAAATCCTAAGTATTCAAGCAAGAAAACTTGCATGAGGTCATGCTCCTCTGTTTGTACTGTTTTTATGACAATTATATTTTTAAGCCTAAACAGGAGCAGATATTACAAACCTGTTTTGAAAGTTTTGTTTATAATGGTTTTTGCCACACAGCAATTTTTTTTTCAAGATAGTAAATTATACGATTTTGCCTAGTAAGTCAATTAACAAACATTTTGTTAGTTACATTATTATTAGTTTAGCTGATAGTGTAATGAAAAATACAGCCTAGTTGTAAAATACAGTTTTAAATAAAACGGCCAAACAGATTATTTATATTTAATATTGTTTAGGTTTACAAAATATATATTGTGGAAACGGGAGAGTATGGCCTTATATTTTTCTGTACAATATCACACTAAAAGATTTGTCAATCGAGACTACGTTGGAGTCTTGAGTTGCAGTGTTTTAGTCGACTCGACTTCACCAAAAAATTTCCCTAACTCCGCAACTTCTAATCCACAGCTCTGTATTTTACGCTGTGCTGTTTGTTCAAGATACAGTGGAACCCTGTCATATCTTCTCCAGTCATATCATTTTCCTGCTTATAAAGCTACCTTCTCTTGGTCCACAGACATGTTTTTCAATAGAAAATGAACATGTTATAAAATTTTCCCATTTGTTAAGTTTAAATTTCCCTAGTCCCATGAGAAATGTTATAACAGGATTCTGCTGTACTATTGGTAATGGTGATACGTGTAATTTTGGTAGGATATTTTATAGAAAAAATTCTTAAATTTAACTGAATTGCTTTAGTATAAGATTATTGTCTGCAAGTAGTCTTGCTTATTTATTTAGCTTCCATGATGCTATGCATTTCATAACTGTAAAGCATATTGCAGTAAAGTTTTGTCTTGTTCTTTTTAACAATAAATAAAGAATTAACTTATTTTTTAAACTGTGGTTTCAGTTCTGTAGGTTCAGTATGGGGCAGAGTGACAAGTGCTTATTTTTTACATTTTCCTAAGGGCAAGGAAGATGTTGGATGTTGCAAAATTCAATGTTTAAAGGATACATGTGTTCTGCAACATAATTACATGTTATTAAAGAAATTTGGTGGAGATCATAGACAATCTCATAATTAATAATATTAGGTAATGTGTTTTGCTGTAGGTGAACAGACTCCATAAATCACAGTGTGTCTGCAGTTTCATAACATTAGACTTCAAACATTGTCTGTTACTTTCTCCAATTTTGATATTGCCAATATCAGTACTGTTTTAAATAAGAAAAAACATACATGTTTTTGTGATCAAGAACATTTGGTTTTTTGTTTGTTAGTAAAAAGTAAGGAAAGAAAACCTTTTTCTTCTTTCAAGGCGCCATTCTTTCAATTTTATGGTACTGTATTTCTGGGGTGCAATGGAACCTCTATAAAACGAGTATGGGATAAGAGGATAATGGGGCTTTAATGAGTACATATTTTAGTGCACCGTTGGTTCCCATATTAAACACAGGGTAACTACAGTCTAGCCCCGCAACTATGACATCGGCTTCGGCAATGCGAAAACAGTACTATGAATCCTCATCAAACCAAAATTATAGTACACAAATAAAATGGGGAAAAATGTACTGGATATCAGCATGTACAAAAGGTTATTTAAAAATTAGTTTGTTAGGATGCAACAATCATATAAGGTAAGTCAAACCATGTGGTGGCTTGTCTCTTCCTTCATCTCCGTCTTTTCACGTGTATGTGCGCGCACACACACGCAGCGGCAGCAGCGTGTACTGCACTCTGTCAGTAAAGGGTACTTAAGAGAGTGTGCTGTACTGTGGTGCTTTCTGGCAGAGCACTAAATCATGATCTTAGTCTTGGGTCTCCGTGCCGCCATATGCCTTGCTGAGAGTACCTAGAAGTTTGCTCATTGGACCGGGCTAGTGAAACAAAGTGGTCTAGGTGCACAATGGCTTAGCGCCACTCAACACCGACCGGCACGCCGCAAACTCGACACGTCCCAGTGGGCCTGTAGCCTCTGACCAACTGCTGTTTTCTAGGGTTGTGTGAAAGTGACATATTTCCTATGAAACAAAAGTGAAAGAAAATTTATGAACTCTAGCGAAATCGAAACGAAGTCTAAAGTTCTATCAAGATGAATTTAGTTTTGATGAAAGTTAAACTAAATTCTTAAAATTTAGAATATTTAATACTTAAATTTGATGATAAATTAATATGCATGTTATTTTCATAACACAGTTACAATAGGCCTATCATATGGCACTTATACCACCTCTTGGATATTGGTATAGTCAACTGCATAAATCATTTTGGTGTTCTTTGACATAGCTAAGAAATACTTTTTGATATAACTGAATCTGATGTCACGCTAGATTTTGTTCCTTATGTGGTGCTGCTCTAATAAACAACATGAAATGTTCACAATACCTAATGGCAAAGTAATTTAATGCAATATGAGGGTGGCCACCCAGTATTATTTTCATGAAAGAGGAAGGTTTGAAGGCTGAATTTTTTGCAGGTAAACAATCTCAATATAGTCTGTCTCACATAAGAATTCCTTTTTTTGACAGTTCTGAAGACAATAACATGCACAAATTTCTACAGAAAAATACTTTCTATTTTGATGTAATGCAGTCTGAAAACTAGTTGAGTGTGTTTGTGCAAAAATCACTTGTGGCAGAGGAAAACACTGCTTATTCCATGGCAACAGCAGTAAAAATGAATGTGA
>PNEQ01089054.1:0-17892 GCA_003012365.1 Medauroidea extradentata | reverse complement strand
TATATATATATATATATATATATATATATATATATATATATATATATATATATATATATATATATACACATACGAAAAATGTCTACTTAAACATCCTCTGTATTTCTGGAACCGTTCTCTTAAACAAGATTATGCTAGGGACCATTTTTGTTCGCCATGTAATGTAGATTATTTTTGTATACGGGACTTTTTGCTCTAAACGACATAGTTTTCGGAATAATTAATAAAAACTGATAAAACCTACTAATTTACCAACTCCCCCCCGCTAAAACCCGACGCTTAAAATTGTGTAACTTTTTACCAAACAATATGTGGACTGTATAGAACAATTTGGAGTTGGAGGGAAACTTTTACTTTGGATGTTGAAGTTAGGCCTTTTTTGCACCGTACTATAAGGATTTTTTGCGGGATAATGTTTAGCTGAAATATGAATGTATTTGGTGCCCCAACCTAGAGGTTAGTGAGATGTGGGCTGATGCTGACGAGGAACATAGTGGACTGCATAATCCATTTTCACAACTTTTGGACTTCATCCAAATTGCAGTTATTTCATATTCCTTGCATTTAAGTGTGTTAGACATGCACATTTACACAGACTTTAAAGAAATTTAACCCCAGAACTTCCCGAACAATATATCGGAGCTACAAACAACTACACCACATAACTTCGTGAAAACTACTTTTAAAAATAAAACATTCCGACTCATAGAGGTCGTACAACACAACGCCTCAATGTAACTGTAGAATCTACTTGATTTTCGGATCGTCTGCCTTGAAAGTTCACAACCAAAGTTTTCTTCCTAATGAAGTTATCTTACATAATAAAAAAAAGTTGCAATACTTTTTAGGTACTTACGTAAGCACAATCCTGATGCGAAACACCGATTCAATATCTCTACCGGTTAGACAAGTATCATCGTCTGATAGAAAACTAAATTTATGTCTTTTCACCCTTTTAAGTATCGAAATTCGAAAAATTTTAATTTCACTACTTAGGTATTTTTTCAAATATCCAGTAGAAGCAAAAATCACGATAGCTAATTCTGAAAGCAAATTCGATCATTCATTTAAATATCACATATCCCCTCTGTACAGTAGGGCCTACTGAGAGATCGAATTTTGAAAAATCTGAAAACCTTTTTACTGTCATTTACGTAACCATCATCCCGAAGCAACCAAATATCCTAATATCTTTTGATGGGTTCGATATATATCAAAGATTTATCTAAAACACATTCCAGATCTTTTCACCTCCCAAGATATTAAATTTCGAAATATCCTTGTATGAAAATTAGTGAAATTACTTTTCAGGTATCTGAGTAAGCATAAATCTTAAACAAAAATCACGTTGTCGAATTCGAAAAATATATTTTAATGGTATTTGGGATGTTTTCAAAAGTATCAATCTAAAGCGAAGAGCACTTCGATATCTCGATTGGTTCGATAGATATGGAGGAATAATAAAAAACACATTTCACATATTTTCACCCCTTTAATTAAAGAATTTCGAAAAGTCTTGGAGTCCTGTCATAGACATTTGCATACGTGACTAATTTAAGTAAACATCACAATGATAGTCAATTGTGGTACAGTGATATAGACGATTCACAAAAAAAAAACACTTTTTTTTTCCTTTTTTACTGTTTGGAGGTCGACTTTCAAAAAATCCTTATGTCACTCTTTGGGTATTTACGTAAGCCACATTTTAAAGTAAAAACCAACTCTTTTTCCCTAAGGATTTGGTAGACATCAATAGTTAATCGGCAGCACATTTAAGGTCTTTTCACCCTCTTAAATGTTGAACTTCGAAAAATCCTGAAATTGGCTAATATGCATTTTTACGTGTGACATATTAAAGTTGAAATCACGATGATAGGCCGTCAGGCCCGAAATCTAACGACGTCTCTTCGGAAGCTTTTTTCACCTCTTCACCTCCTTAGAGGTCGAATTCTGAAAAATCCCTTCTTAGTGCTCGCCTACGACATTAGAGGACATCACACAAAAATGTCTTGGTTCTAGGTCAAAAAGTTTGGGCTGCAGTTTGATATTTCAGTCAGTTTTCTTTTTTATATATAGAAATAAATTTGTGCTTTTTTATTTTTGTCACAAATAAATGACTTAATGAAACAGAAAATACGGAACTAATCACGTGTTGATTTGGCAGAAGAAAAACTAGCTTCTTTTGTACTATAATTGCATTGTAACGGAATATTTCTGCAAAGAAAATAAGCTGAATGTGCTATCTGTAACGGTTGTTGTTCCTGGAAAGTGACTCTCGAACTTCAATGTGACCCATTTAGCAGACACGTTTCGTTCATTTACGCGCATACCGACAGCGCGTGAGTGAAAGCTAACGTGAATAAAGGACGTAATCTAGTTCGTTTAAGATTTAAAAAATTATATTTACAGTAAAATTTATGTATAAGTAACAAAAACACATGTTCGATTCTCGGATAAAGCAAACATATTTTTTGTCATTTCCTTAAGTTCCTTCGTAATATGAAATATTATAAAATATAACAAGAATCTGTTGCAGTATAGGTGTTTGAAATATAGCCATGGTTCAGCTGTATTGTGTCTTACAAAATATAATTGTAATTAATCTGGAATATGGTCTCGTTGTTTACCAGATGCATTGCTAAAGAACAAGCAATATATTGATATACATGTGTTTTCTAAGTAATAATAGTTTTTCATCTATCGTATAAAACATTTTAACGTGAATTTGACAAAAGCATGACAGTCATATTTCTCTCACGGGCACGTATTTGAGCAATAAAAACAAAGTGTCTTGCTACAAAATTTATTAACAACTTATTTTGTTCCCAATGAAAATCAAAATGCAAATATATTCGTAATTTTGCACATCGTTCTGAAAATGTCATTACCACATTCAATTTTTTTCCTTGCAAGGAACTTCAGAATTTTGATGTTCTCAAATAAAACCCAAGTACAAGGGAATAATCTTGCTTTATAAAATATATGTATTAATTTTTAAGAGCATTTGTTCGATCGAGTGGTTCTAGGCACTTATGGTTCTAGGCTCTCATAGTTCGTAACAAATGAAATTAGGTGAATTTAAACTCAGATAGGTCAACTCTTCTTATAATCACCACAGTAGTTACAATTATAGTTAATGCTGTCAAACATATATTAGCACTTGTCGATAACTGATGATGCGATTGTAGCAAATCTCATTGTTTTCATTATGTAACATTCGTTAGAAAGTAGTTAGGATGATCAAATTGGGAAAAACGAATATATTATTTTTGTATAAACAATTACTTTATATTTGCATTAAATAATATAAGTTTCATAGACGTTAAACTCAGTTGTCAAAAACATATTTCAGACAGTTTTCCCATAATGTCATTTCGAAGTCACACAGCAAAAAACAATTAACATAACGACATGAAAAAAACATTGTAACTATACGTTAACGGCTACTGTTTGATGTATATATAAATATCCATACATAAAATTTACTATCGTAATTTTAAATTTTTTTACCTACCATATAATGGATGCATTCGTAATATAACATAGGTAGTCGAGGTGTTTGTTGCGTCACGATGTACAGTAGCCAAGATTAGGCTATTTATTTTATTTGCCCCCAAACAACGGAAAGGTTTTAGTAAAAGAACAGCATCTGAAGAATAATTGTGTGGACCGAAGAGTGTGTTCAGCGAATTATACAGGCGAAAATGATATTTCATAATAAAAATAATAATACGATAGTTTCAAAGTGACTGTCATGTTCACAAACCTGTCAGTACCAAAACAATCAGACAAAAGTATAGTAGCAGGGTATCCATACATCCATTGATGATAAGTGCTACCGAAGAAGAGAGCGGTGCCGAAGTTATACAACTTGGTGTGGAGCAATGGAAGACTGCTTCTAACAGTTTTAAGTTTCATGACACAGTTTTTGTCCATATACTTTACCCAAGTTTACAATCAAGGTTGTTGCAGTCAAGAGCGAAAAACGTCTGGAGTTTGATAACTTATTGGGCAGCCATGTCGTGGTATCCTGTTAGACGCGTTATTGTTCTTCAATATTAAGTGATCATGATCATCCGATCGTGCTTTTGTTCCAAAACTGAAGATGCCAGTTGAGGTCCGGCATGAAGTTGGATAGACGTATCAACAGTACCATGTTTGTTATTTTTATTTTTGCAGCATTTGGTATGTAATTTTGCATAGCAAGATATCATATAATTGCATCCATAAATCTTAAGAAATTCCTTATGATTTATCAATGTCACAGGGAAAATCATGAAACATTATATCCTCGTGTACTCTCTATAAAATAATGGTATTTGTATTAAAACTAAAAAAAAGGTAAAACTAACATTATATAACACACAAGAAAATATATTTTAAATACATGTTAAACACATCACGTAAGTAAAAGACTTTGACAAGAGTGTTTCCTACTGTGTTTCTAGCGCAAGTGTAGTAGCATAGTAAATAATTCGTCCAAAATGAATGTAACTTATTAGAATGCAAGTAAATTGCTATCATAAATATATATTTGGGTCAGCATGATACTATTTTATAAATATCGATTACATGAAAAAAAAATATATCTAGAAGTATCAGTAGTAGGAAAAAGAGAGTCCTGGAACAAGAGGCTGGAGGCTGAGGATTTGAGGATTCATGGTCGCCATCTTGGATGACGTCATTTTCTCGTTTTTCCCTCAAAATTACTAAAAATTTCCCATTTCCCCTCAAAATTAACCATTTTCCCACAAAATTTCCCGAATTACTCTCAAAATTTTCCTAGAAAATTAAAAAAAATTCTCAAAATCGTGCTATTGCCCAATTGAAGTGTTGGATTCCAAACTATCCTAAGTCACATTTAATCATTTTGGAGTTCCTAATTTTGCGTACAACATACTCTTATTCGTTTAAATGTGCACTTTTGTGTACTGAAAATACATATATGTACAAGAAATGAGACGGTGATGTATCGATCACTAAGAAGGGAAAATGAGGTTTTCTGTTAATAAACTTGTTGTTCTACAATAAAATTTACTATTTTGACTTAGGTTTGTTTGGAGTCCAGCTCTTCAATTAGACTAAAGATTGCTCAATTAAAGAAATTAACAGCCCAAATGAGCAGTTTTTCCTAGAGAAATCAAGGGGTTTTCCTAGAAAAAGTATGGAATTTTGCTATCCAAAAGTCGGGAGGCTGCAGGCTGATGATTTTGGGATTCGTAACAGCCATCTTGGATTTTTTATTCTCTGGCATTCCATTAGTCTTCCTGCTCTATCATTTCATCTTCTCGGCTATGCAGCCCGATCCTTGCATGAGGAATCGGCCATAATCTGTATCTTTCTCTAGCTCTGTCATTCTGTTATTCTTCCTGCTCTATCATTCCATCTTCCCATCTATGCAGTCCTATCCTTCCATGAGGAATCGGCCATGACCTTTATCTTTCTCTTGCTCTGTCATTCTGTTATTCTTCCTGCTCTACTATTCCATTTCCTCGGCTCCACAGTCCTATCCTTCGATGAGGAATCAGCCATGACCTGTATCATTCTCTTGCTCTGTCATTCCGACAGTCTTCCTGCTCTATCATCACACCTCTACTCGGTCGTTTCGCATCTACACTATTATACGTCATATGTTTAATCATTTCATCTTTATTCTGTATTTCGCCTCTGCATTACCATTATCTGTATGTTCAATCATTCCATCATTGTTATATCCTTCCTGCTCTGGTCTTTCATTCCACCACTACTCTGTTCAATACGCCACTACTATAATACGCTACCACATGCACATAGTAAAGGACTTGGAACACACTTCCTAATCTAACCCTGTATCACGCTGAATAACATTTACTGTCAAAACACAAGAGCTAGTATGATCCGACCTCACCCCCGACCTAGCCTGGCTCGACCTAACCTTACTGAGCTCCAACATGAACTGTACAGACTTGTTAAAGCTCTACAATCTAGTCGTGACCAGACCGAACCCCACCCAAACCTGACTTAATATAAAATACAGTTAAGCACATCTAACACACATTCATATTACATCATCGGTTTATAAATACTTCTCAAACCATTAATTTAGAAAACCTAGTCTCACAAGCGAACCATGTTCCAGGTCCCCACTCACAGCACTTTGATTCAGTATATTTAACAGACTTTATTTTCCAACCGTTCTGATTTAGAGTTTTGAATTTTTTTTCTGTCTACATTTATCTACTGTTTCAATACATCCTCGATTTGTTCCACAACTACAACAATAATTATGTTCCAGACACTACCAGTAACGGAGTTAATCAGCCTCTCAGACCTATTTCGTTTTCATAGAATTCATTTGAATGTACCAAACACACTAACCCATCAGTAACATTCACAGCATCAAATTGACACAGTAAATCCATGTCAAGCATACAAAGACTTCACACAATAACACCAGCAGTATAAATCATTGTTCTTCACCTAGTCATCTCAACCTCCTTCCCCCTCCACCTTACATGCACTCCTCATCCTTACAGCACTCCTCCTTCCCTCACCTCCGTGAACTTCCAACTAATTCACTTTGCAGACATATAACATAAAATTTATGCTTTGCCAGTTTATGCCAGCTGATCATGTTTTACACTTCTAATACATTATATGTATATACTTTTTAATTGGAAATTATATTTTTACTAAAATAAAATCCAAAGGAAATAGGTGTGTACAGCATTTTATTTTCATTTAACATACATAGTAATATTTCTACACAATAAAAATGTAAAAACATCGCATTAGCTACACATTCAGTAAAAATTAATACATAAAAACACTCAACATTACAGTTTACAAGTTTTCATCTCAACTTGCTGGTTAACAACCTTTTAAAGCAGGATTTGTTCGTAATTTGTTCACATAGTTTTGCAAATAACATCCATGTTTACAAATTAAGTTGCAATTGTTTAAATTATATTTGCATAGAGACAAGGTATTTATTTATTAAGAGGTCTCAACACATTTGTTCTTAGTTCCAGATGATTCACCGAATCCAGGGTCCAGCCCGACCCTTTCAACACCATTTCTTCTTCATCTTCATATATATTCTGTATAATTCCCTCAACAGCGTCCTCGATATCATGTACATTATAAATAGGAACATTCTTCGTCTTGAATGCTTTTCTGCTGTATTCATCATCATGCGGTTCTGGTTTTGTGTAGCCGCAATCCAACCACATGTTATATTTTAAAGCACCATATTTTTCCACTTCATCTCTAAGTTGGTGCATAACATTTTCATTAATGTTATCTAGGAACGAGCAAACATCTTTTGAAGTACTTGTCGAATTTGGCGCAACATAACATTTTAGAATGCCCTTGAAGGCAGATTGCTTAAGAAAAAAGCTATTTATGTTAGGCTTAACCTCACCAACCACAATCTTTGGTTGCGATGTTTGACCAGGCGAAGGAATCGCAGGTGTTACAGACGAGGTACTCTTCCATTCAGCTTGAGAACATTTCTCCATATCGAATTCAGAAGATGAAGGTTGAATCTGCTGATCCACGGTGACTGATACAGAGTAATTTTTACAGAGTTTCCTGTGCATCTTTAAATTATCCATACGAGTGTACTGTCGACGACACTTATCACAATAGTAAACTCTGCGGATAGTACTCCTCTCGCATTTATTCTTCTCGTGCCTTCTTGCATCATTAGTGTAACAAATGTCTTGTTGCAGTAGTTGCAAGGATGCCTTACCAGAGAACTGCCATCAGCATTTGTTGATGAACCTTCGCACTTCTTCAGTACTTGCAGCAGATGACACTTTGTAGGCAATGTAGGAAGGCCTTTACATATTTTGAGATGCCTCTTCAAGTTACTACACCGTCCAAACAGAGATTTACAATTTTGACATGTAAATATAACACGCCCTGCATTCTTATAACATCCAGTTTCATGCTGTCGAGCATTGTAGTTTTTAGAGAATTACTTCTTACAGTAATAGCATGAATAACTAACTGCAGCGAGATCCATCTTCAACCAACTACACGTTCTGTTCAGCCGATGTGTACTATTCAAAGACTGAGGAGCAACTAAGCATTTGGAATCCGACTTTAGCTATAAGTACTTACCAGTAGCATTTTTGCCACATGCTCCTCAATCAGCTCCTCGCACAACTACGCGCACTCCTCACACAACTGTGCACTCTCCACACAAGACTAGGCACTCTCCACATATGTCACAGAACCAATTTACTTATGCTGTTAATGACTCCACACACTCTCCACAGTCATCTCCTCATGCTCCTCACATGTCTCCACAATCTGTTCCACCTACATGCATGACTCACACTATACATCCACAAATTCTGCATGCTTCACCCTACTTGAAGGCCACCATATTTCATTAGACATTTTGTTTCGTTGCAAGGAATCTACGATATATTAATTTTACTCTTGTATGGCTTACAAATTTTAGGTATTGTACATCTAACTTAAATATATTATTCATCTCCATTCCACTCACATCAGACTTTTACAATGACTTATAGTTCTCATGCCTTGTGAAGTAGGATTTACATTATTTGTTACACTGTGACTAAAGTATTCTTTGTATCCGCTTATTTTACACTTAACTTTCAAGTCAGAGGACCCGAATTGTACCAACCAGTTCCAGCCTACCATTACATGAGGCGAACCATCACTGCATGACTTAATTTGACACGATGTAATCCACCTCCACATCGTGTTAAACACTTAACATATAGTAGGAAGTTAATTATCAATGTTCACATCTACGTAAAATTTCACTTCACCAACACTAGACTGTAATATGTAATAATAATTTTAAAATCATTTACAAAAATATATTACCAAACCACCATGCCACTCAATCTACCATATGTGTTACTTCAAAACCGAACACAATTATAAACAAAAGAAAGGCATTAACCAAAAAATTAATTACAGACAGAAGCACTCAAAATACAACCAATATAAAACCTGCAGAAGAACTTCTCCCTATGTACTACAAGAACAGTACACAGCACTACAAGAGTAGTTCATAGCACCACAGACACCGCATGTAGTACCGCAGGCACCACACATAGCACCACAGGCACCGCGCATAGCACCACAAGCACCGCACATGACACCGCACATAGCACTGCAGACACAACACTTAGCACCACAGGTACAGCACAAGCATCGTTCCCGTCACAAATTGCAATGCATGCATTTCCACAGGTACCACTATTTGTACTGCAGGCACCATCATCCTCTTCCGATTACCGTATCTTCCAACCACCAGAATCACATACACTGAGGGCATTGTAAATGTCCCTCCAACTCTACACAAAACTCTACACCCCTGTAAACATATCACCATATGTATGCATCCGCACACGTAGCTACACATCAGCTCCCAAATCTGCATATGCATCTCTGTCTCTTCAGTTTATACATGCTCGCACTTCAACACACGTTACACCCTCCTCAGAGGCTAGACATGAGAAGCACATTTAGATGCGAATTATTAACAGTGGTGGCGAAAACGTCGATATTTGACAATCTGAGGTTCCAGAAATGATGCTATAATATAGCTCGCTGGGCACGACTTCTCTCATGCTGGTCGTTCAAGAGAATGAAGGGTCGAGGATCCTCCATGTATCCAAATGTGTACCAATCCCTCTCTTGATGCTGGAGTCTTTCTGAGATAGGCATGGTGAAGAACTAGCAATCTCCTCCTCATCGCCGTCGTCGTCATCCATCCTCTCTCTCTCTCTCTCTCTCTCTCTCTCTCTCACACACACCTTATCCATAAGGGAAGGCAGCCTTCTCGTCGTCGTCGTCCTCCTCTCTTCCAACACAGGCACTAAAGGTGCTACGACGATTACAGGATGCTCTGTTGTTGACCTTTTTTGTAGGAAGTCCTGGAGAAGACAGCAGGTCACTCAGCTGACACAATAAAATCAACAACTGCTATCCCATACTCATCTTCACAGGTGTGCTGATGTTTACGATTTAGCTGCGGTGGTGGTAGTGATGAGGTTGGTGTTTGTACAGTTCATCGAACATTTTGTCACAGCTGCCATTCCACACATGTATTATACTCAATATTTTACTGCAAACCGAAGCCCCAAGAGCCGAGGAGAGACTACTCCTTGATTGCCTCCCGGTATGCAACCCTTCCCCTACTTTCAATGTATTGTACGACTACCCTACCCCTCCCTTCATGTGGTCACATTCTACGTCACCAGCCTTAGGGACGATCGCAGGCGTCATCAAGTCGTCTAGCTAATGCACTGGTCTCAACTGGCGCGCGAGAAACAGTCTGGAGTGTCGGAGCATGAGTCAAGGGTGCACAGGAGTCGCGCGCGCACTCGTCTAAACCTGCTCGCGAAGGGGTGGGGATATGCCGAGCTTAATGACCCAAACCATTAGACACCAGGACAGCTCGGCGCGTCCCAAGGACGAGACGACGAAACTGGACGACTTACCCCGACCAGCTTATCACCTCGAGTTCCAACACGCTCAAAGTTTGTGTGTGCAATCATCATAGACCTACCATTCAAAAGAACATTTATTATTAATAATTGTAATGAAATTCAGTTAAAATATATGTTTATTAATTCCTTTACAAATAAGAAATATTACTTTACATTAATTAAATGTAATGATCGATTTGCAAATCTAACTATCATGTCTTACATCGAACCCAAGCTAACACACTAATACTTTATTTCCTTTACTCTTTATAACCTTCTCGACTAAATGCATGTTTGGATACTTGGTAACTTGAATTTCTTCACCGCAGAAACCTCCACGAATATCTTTGCCTTCCATGCCATAAATTTTGTAAGCACTAGGCCCGTAGTGACGAAATTTGACCACTTTAAATATTTCAGTCCTCAAGTTTGATGGGCTAGTCTTTAGTATGTGTTTCCTTTATTCACAGCGTCCAGACATAGTATCTAACTGTTACTTTAGGTTTGTGCAGGTCCAGTTTCTTCTAATTTTTATTAACTGTTTGTAGTAAAGTGCTGTCCTTGTCATCCACAGGCTTAATGTTCGTGCCCCAATGTACATTGTGATTTTATTTTGACAGAAGCTTTAGTAATATATCCACCCACTTGTAGTTTCCTTGTGCTGAATATTTTTGACCCATTTTTCAATCTACAAAGTACAATTAAATTGCTACATGATACTGGCCTCCGTGCCTCTGTGGGTAGAGTAGTGTTTGTTTTATATTTTGGCATCAAGGCTAAAAATGACTGAATGTAGAATATTTTGCAGAGACCCACATGAGAATCTTATGGCGGACCTCAATTTTGAAAGTATAAATAAAAATTAGCATAACAATTTTATCACTATAATTCACATATTTGCTTGCGACGACTCATTCTGTAAGTCACTTTGTACACCAGTTGGAAGATATTTGACACTATGACCTCACACACATAATAAACCGATTCCTAGAGACACTGGATATTTCTATGGTCCACCTGAATGGGTCTTATCTGGTTCCTACAGGCTCTGTTCGATACTCTTCACAGTTTCCCCATGTAACTCTTCTAATCCCACAGTAAATGTGTCGAGGCTACATAAAAAATATGTATGTATCAATGAACACATTTCAAACAGGGTGGACAGTACAATTCTCCTCGTCATATATATATCACAGGCAGCTCAATAGTCTAGATACTAAAAATCGTTATAGAATGCAAGACGGATAGGTAGTCACCCCAATGCACAAGCCATACATAACTGGCTGAGACAGCCACCTGCCTCACTGGCACCTGCTAACACTATGTACGAATCTGTCACCGAAACCAAACATATCACATCAACCATCATACTATTAACATTCATTTCGAAACATTCAGAAGACACACCCAGTCTATACTATCATACAAGATGTAAAAATAATTCTTTCGAGAAGGCAGCCAACATCACCCATTTGAACTATTCCGAGAGCGAGTCAGCCACACAGACAAGTACCAAAGGCCATAACCACTAGCACATATTCTGTCATATATTGTAATCATCCTACCAATACAGTATCCCATCTAAGCATGTGTATACACAACATCAACCATGGAGTCTAAAAATTTTTCAGCAATAAAAAAATACTCACGACCATCCATGTTATCCAAAATTAATCCAAAATTAACATTAGTCACACATTCTCACTGCCTCAATTGCCATACTGAAGTAACATATAAACAACAAAAATTAAACCAGATAAATCTTGTAAGCAATGCCGAAAACATAACTACTTTCTAAACACATGCAAAGACCACAGGCTGTAGTAAACAGCTTGTCTCAGTACTTGCAGTTTCTCCCCAATGAGCGAGAAACCATTCCTTTACATATGTTAGCATTCACTTTCACATTATCTTCACATGTGAAAACTAGTCACAGATATTACAATGGTGACTAATGTATCTAACACACTATGATAGCTACCTCGATGAAACCCATGCCACTCATCTCAAGTACCTACTAAAAGCTTGCTAGAAATGCAGCTGCTGCTGTTAACACCATGTACAAGAGTCTATAAACTTAACACAATGAAGCTAATCATCGTACAGCATGAGAATCATTCTTTCAGAAGACAAATATATCAAGTCAAACCTTTAGTAGTGTAAGATAGCATTTTTTGTTATCGGATTATTATTTGCCTTGCGACCTGCCGTACATCATATTACACAGATGATATGTGTATTTTAGGTTGCTATAAGACATAACAAAATGACAGCCAATAATCTAAGATGATGTCGCGAGGAAGGGTATGAGGAGGAGCATGAGGATAGGCCTGATGTGCAAATTGTGGTGCTAATTACAGTGTTTATTGCAAAAACCACTACTATACCCACAGGTATTCGAGGAAGTTTCTGCGGTGAAGAAATATTCTGTTACCAAGAATCCAAAGAATGCTGCAGATCCCTTGAAACAACGATACTGTGATGTGTGTACCATCACGAGTGAATGTATGACGTTTCATCTTCTAGTTGTGTTTACAGTAAGATAGTCCTACTGATTGGCTACATGCTTATAACTTTTGTAATTATAATTTATGTTTTTTTTATACGCCGGCATAAATGTCAATTTAAATGTTTGTATCTAGAATGGTAACCTTTATTTTATAACTGCATGTAGTGGTTTAGTTTGGACGGGTGACGCTTGGGTGCGCCACAACTCGTGGCTAGATTGCTGGAGACGTGTGCGCGGCAAGTGTTTCAATGAGAGTCGTCAACTGGACTGGTCAGAGGGAATTGCGAGGCAAAGTGTGTCTTGTCTCTACCCACCTGAGGACATATGGTGTGGGGTCTGAGTATTTGTGGGTTTCCTACAATATTAATTGAGACATGTCCAATTCTACTGCAGGGGCGCCCCTCAGCGACGCAGGATATGACGTTGGATATGAACTCTTCTTGAAAGAAACCTCTACGTTATAAGGTAGGGTGTCGACCAGTGTTTTCGCCCTCCTGGACGTAGGCGTAATTACTCTCAGTTTAAAGTGGAACTATTTGTCTGGCGAAGTAACTTTACAAATCCAAGAGTAGCCATCTGTCAGTCCCTTGCTGGCCACCCGTCCCTGAACATTTACTGTGTTAAGTGCTATATTAAATGTCAGAACTTGTATCCCAAAACCATTGTAATAAGTATATTGAGTAAAAAATTAATACGCAATGCTAGTTACATTATTTAGCAGCCGATCTCAACGTTCCGTATTTCGACTGTCCAGAAATAGTTTGGGTTGGGATTTAAAGGTGCCGTCATGTATTACATATCAAAGGGAGGCACTCTTGAAATTCACAGCCCCACAAGCAGGAGGTCTCAATATTCCTAGTATAAACTACATACTCCGATACTTTTTAAGAAAACAGCAATACATATTGGGTATTTAATAATTGGATGCTGTATCACTAGTTAATTTCTACACAATACAAAATCTTCCCAATCATATTGCATGAAAAAATACGCTGATGAGATTTCTTCTGTAATCTCGTTATTTTTATTAACAGGTTTAAAAGTGTTGTAATGATCACTCTGGAGCTTAATTTTATGTCCATATACGTGTAATACATTTTGTTACATGTAAAGATTTTGATACACGTAAACATTTTGTTTCATACTTTATCGTTCAACCAAATGTTTATATGCAATACTTATATTCCTCCTCCACTTAAAATTTTTAGATTTTGCATGGCGACTGTAAGCGGCATTAGTATAGTGGTACAATTTGTTACACGAAATAGTCACGAATTTTGGCATTTATTGATAACAAATATATGATTTACCACCAAAATTTATATAAATTATGTGATTATTGCATCTGATAGCATATACTATTATATCGTTAGGAATATGCAAAGTAGCTGTCGAGCTGATGTATTTGAGAATAGTTAACGTTTCGCTGACTAATTCATAAACTTTGACAAACAACTCTTATGAAATAATTGTTATGTCTCTCATCAGCTGCATGAAACTCTGACATTCAAATTTTTATATTTGCGATCGTTTGAAACTAATACTTGATATAAAGTTAATCTCTTCAGACTGTACATTTTCTATTAGTGATTGTTTGAAACTGATATACGTTATATAGCCTAATGTTCTTTACCTCTTCAGACTAATTACTTTATATTTCTACCGTATAGTTTTCCTTTTGTAGACACTGCATCTAATGGTAATTGCGTCCAGTAAAATAATTCTGCATCTCACAGTATAAGCAACAGATCCGTCAGTGTTAAAATGTTACTTTTTTCTATCTTAGTTATAACAAGAACTATCTCATCTGCATAAACAAGACAATCATCAGCCATTAAAATTTCCATAAGGTACACAATGGCATTTAAGAACCACGTGTGAAATAGTATTTCTGTAAAAATCATTAAAAATATCTGTATGTTATGATTTATAACTGTCACAAATTTTAAAATAGGATATTAAAAAAAAACATTTCGACGAGTCTTATAGTAGTTTGCGTTGTATGAGTTGAAACATATTTTCTGTACTGTCCTATGTTTGTATGTGCGCTAGTTTTATTGCGGCTAGATTATGAAGACAGTAAAATTTTGACATCGATGTTTAATGCAAAATGTATTGGGTGTAATATTATTTCTCGGTGAAAATGTCATCTTAAGGAACATAATGTATAACACAGTTGGTACAAATGAAAACAACAAATTTTGTTGCTGAGGTACTTTATAATATTTCTGACAGATATTCAACGACGTCGAGGGCGAACAGTAGTATACAGCTGAGAAGTGGTTAGAGCAGAAATAGGCATCTCTCTTGGCGAATGGAATTCACTGGCTGCCCAGACAATTGGACACCTGCCTAAATGCCGTGGCTTACTTCTAAGAAACACTGTATATATTAGTGAGAATTTATTACGGCTGACGTCATTCCTTTCTCATCCAACCAATGGTTTCACTTACCTAACACACTCTATTGTAACATCTTACTTCTGCCAATTTCAGGTTGATTTTCAACGTTGTATCAAAGTTCTCAGGGAATTTTATAATTACTCTTACGTTGATTTATGCGAACTTGTAAATTGTTTTTTACGTTAATGTACTATAACACAACAAACAGACAAAGTAGGTAAAAATCTGTTCAATACATTCTACGTTTAATGTGTAACGTCGTTAGATCCACACTAACTTCATTCAATCAATATTGAGGTAAATGCACAGCTACAGAAACCACTTTATGTACAGCGGTAATATCTTGTAACTGGTAACTTCACAGCCACGAACATTCATCCGCCTGATTCTTAGTTAATAAATGAAATCCAAAGTTTAATAACTAATTTGTATGCCAGAACGTGACACGCAAAATACATAGATTTTCATTTTATTCGACGTCATCATCTAAGCTCATTAGATAACAGTAATTTATCAACAATAAGTTTTAGATACAGTGTTTTATGCTTTGGCTATTCGATGTTAAAATATATTGTAGTTTCGTTATTGCTTCGTTCATATACATTTAAACCTGAGTGAAATTGGTTTCTTTTAATTGACATCCTTTTTACTGATCGCTACTATTTTTATATAAAATTACAATAAATAATTGTTTAATAATTTAAAAACAGAAAAATTGTAGGCCTACATATGTCTAGAATTTTCCGCGTAGACTTGTTTAACTCCTTTTCCCGTAATTAACGTTATTTAACATACCAACGAACATTTGTAAAAACTAATAAACTCTATATTCATGTACAGACGTAAATATCGCTTATGGTGTCACATCTGTAGTTTACATCTTCGTGCCATGTAATATGGTAATACGTAATGAAATACAATGTTCGGTTTAGGCACAGAAAGAACTACATGAGATATTCCAGTCTCGACACAAATAAATACACGACATATTCGCCGAATGCTAATTATATTATGTTGGTTGATTCGATATTCTGGAAACACATACACGATAAACACATGAATACACGTGTATACACATATATACTATGTTTATCTAAAACATAACGAAAAACTTTAACAGGTTATTCCTGGGGTGGAAATATAAATAAATTACTGATGAAATTAATGAATATTACCAACTGTGCGTGCATGGCGGATTATTTATTATTAAATTGTAACTGAACATATGGATCACTGTGATAAGTATACTGGTTGTAACATAAACATTACGCAAATATATAATATACATAATTACGTAAACCTAAGCATTTAGGAGATAATACAGATAAAAGAGAAAATACATAAGGGAAATACTCGAGGAATAGTAATATATAGTATTTAAGAGAAAATCTAAAGACAACGACCTCGGACACAAAATAACTGCACTCATGACTCATTTCAGAAGGGCGACCAGAGTACTCAGGTACCTGGACATAGACAATGTGTCGCATGCCTACCCCCACATTGACAAGGGCTCCCAATACATCCATGGACGTACCCTATGGTCTGATTAGCCACAGCACCAATAGGGCACAAAGGTGGTCTCTCTAGGGCAGGGCACCACTCCTCCCAGAGACCAAGATCGCACGCCACTACTCGCAACTCGCCGACGATAGGAAAGAGTAAGGAAGAAAATATTCCCTCTGAACTGAGTGACTTAACACTAAAAGCCTACATCCCGTTATGTCAAACCAAGTGAAGAAATTTTTGAGTTCAACATAAAGAATCTCGTTCCAAGTGTACGAGTTGCCTTTCGGGAAAGTGACAGTGAAAGAATTTATGAAATGAAGTTAAGTGGATAGAATAACAATAGCTCTTCTATCATGTGGAACGATACGGTAACCTAAGTGAAGTTGTCAGCCAGCGGGCTTATTATGTTCCGTTCACTTCCGAGATAGTGTTTCACTTTCCTCGAGCGATTATGTACGGCAATATTTGCTTCAGACGTTATAGTATCCTTCAGCGCAAAGCTTTTCGTTAAAGGAAGTGACGTCAGAAGTTTTGCTTCGACGGTAAAGAGCGGTTGGCTATCCCGTTTCGCAATAAATTTCCATATTTACTGCGAAAACAAGAAAACTTTTACGTTTTGTATGTTTGCGCCTCTGATTTTCTTCCGAATGTCTATATCTAACACTGCTTATTCTATGGCGCATATTTATTCTGTGGCAGAATCAGCTGATTGTAAATGTAAACACGAGCAAAGCAGAGAAACGTATTTCCAAAATACGTATAAGTTGAATAATTCGTGTAGGCGATATGCTCGTTATTATATTAATGCATTAATTTGTGGAGTCACTAGAGTACTATAAATGAACACATCATATTATTATAGTTATCCATGGAGGATTTGTTTAATTTGCAAGAGACAGAAGAATTATTTTTATGTTTGGTCAATCTAATGTAAACATGAATATAATTTGCAAATATATTTAATACTCGAATAACGTACATTTTATTTGTGTAAACCACAAATTGGTGACCC
>PNEQ01089053.1:7071-20451 GCA_003012365.1 Medauroidea extradentata | reverse complement strand
CGTCTTTGTTCAGACACGTCTGTCATTTGACTGCACCAATCAGAATAAGATCTTTGTGACTCCGTACATCAGTAATTTGCCAAGACAAGTGAGAGTAAAATCATCAAATCACAGACGATGTAGCAGAGCTGCAGGTGTGTACATGACGCATTGAAAACAAATGTTGCAAAAATCTTTTCACCATAAAATCGTGGCTCTACAAATGAAAATTATGATATGCCGATGATAAAAGTTTTTTACTCTTATAGAGACAGGAAAATTTCGCCAAATTCAATGACCTTCAACCTAGAGTTCACTGCCCTGTTTATACTCAAGCTACAAGTAGAGACAGGAAAAATTCGCGGGTTCACTAAGCTGTAGGCTATCCTCTAAGAATATATGTGAAATCGTGCAGACAGCAGTTGTTTATTAGCTGCTCGCTGACACAGTGAAATGAGCCTGCATTCACTTTACAGTTTTATTATTGGCTCGGTTACTTCCAAGAAGTGTCGAGTAAGTCAACGGCCAGTTATGAACATTATACAGACATAGTTGCTGGGACTCTAGCTTGCGCCTAAAAGGGAACGCGAATTTTTCAGGTCTCTAGCTACAAGTGAGAAGGCAGTTTCAACCAGTAACGAATATCATGGGATCTGACTTCGTTTCTAGCAATATTATCTTAACAATAACGCGCTGCCAATAACCGTGAAACAGAGGTACAGAATTGCACGAAAGACATTAGAAAGCAGAAACACGGTCATAAAAACGACGTACAGTATGGATGTTGACAGCTATTACACATGAATCTGTCAAATCATCAAACAAGTTTAGAGTAAATGGATCATGTATAGAGACCTGAAATATTCGCGCTTTCTTTGAAAAATTCGCGTTTTTTTTGGTCCCAAGCTAGAATTTCAGCAACTGTAAGTTCGTGCAACTTTCGCAATTGGCACGCGACTTATTTGACACTTCCTGTAAGTCGCTTAGCCAATAGTACAGAAGCAACTAAATGCAGGCCCATATCACTGCGTCATAGAGCAGCCAGTGAGCAGATAATGTCTGCTTGAATACACAAGTGTTCTTGCAGGCTAGCTTACAGGTCAGTGAACCCGCGAATTTTTCCCGTCTCTAATCATGTACCTTAATATCGTGATATACCACGTTGCAGTCTTAACAAAACTGGTAAGGATCTGTGCACCGTGTTCACTAGGTTACCAACAGAGAACAGACATATGTGGTTTCAATAAGTGACTACTATGTAACGTATAAGATCACAGTTCATATGTTTACCATATTTATGCTACTGAAGTTCAAAGCCTTAGTGTCACCAAGCAGGGTAGGTTTATCTAATAATTGAATGGATAGTAGCTCGATTTCCGAAAATACGTCAATGACTTTTACACACTCCAGTCTATAAGTACTTGACAGACTCCACCGCGGACACAAGACTGTAAAAATGTACAAAATTACTAGAGACATGAACTTTTCGCGAAAAGAATTTTGCCCCACTTTGTTCCAGTGCCTTATGTGCACGTCTGCAGTTCTGCTTCATATATATTGGCAGCGTGCCTTTGAACTGTGACGTTTCTCATTTGACTGTAGCAATCACAATAAGGTTACTGTAACACCACACGTCTGTGATTTTCGTGTAAAACCCCACGACACACGAATGTAAAAACATCCAATCTCTGACCGTGAAGCAAGTCTGTAGACGTGCACACAAGTCACTGACACAAAGTGAGGCAAATTTCTTTTCGCGAAAAGTTCGTGTCTCTAAAAATTACAAATGATATAATTGAGAGTTCGTGATTTTTAGTCGCGTCGGGCAAGCGGTGATCACCAATAGCAAGCATTTAAATAAAAACACAGTGGAAGACGATAACACCTAGTGATCATGTAACTTATCACTTCAAGAATCCCCTGGGTAAATTTCATTATCAGTAAAATGCTTATTTGGGAAATTCATTGATAATTTAAAAGACAACAATATTAACATTTAAATATTAAAGTAATGAAATAATAAAGAACACTTCATACACGCTGATAATATCTGTTTCTTGTTGCTCCTACAACATTACAAACGTGTGCCAAATCACTACCGTAGTGCATGTAACTCTCGTCATACGCTCGTGGCAACATTATCTTCAATCCGCAACAATTTCCAGCCTTCTATTTACAAACTGATAGCCTATTACGATCCGAGTCAGCCAGAATATTGTTGGTGTTGATTTGAAACGGGCGCCGCCCGCTATTTTTCCGCACTGAAGCCCCTACATAACAACTTCGGAATTCGGGCCGTTATTGCATTTCCATAAAATCAATCTGCTTCGACAATAGCTTCCCTGGAGCTGTATCAAGCGCACTCCGGACCGCGAAGTCAGCGTTTGCCTCGTTTTTTTTAAAACCCCCCCCCCCCCCCGCCTTGGACTGTTTGTGCCCTCGCAGCCGGCCGATGCAGATTCGATTGTCGAGCAACTCTTGTCAAATTGACTTTCGTGCTGTTTCCACGGCAACGTGTCTTACCCGCCTCGACTGGAGAGTTGAAGAGCCCCGCCAATACAACACGATTTAATTTACTGCTCCGCTGGAAAAGTTGATTCTGAAGGTTTCTTCCTGTGACGAGGATTTTTCTTTAAATTCAGTTTGCAAACTAATAAAGATCCTCCTGAACAGTAATAGAAGTTTTTTACCCAGACACAGTATGGGAAATTTACCATACTTTAGCTTGTAAATAGATAAGCTGTTGATTATTGTCACTACACATGGCTGTTAACATCGGTATATATTTGACTATTTTCTCCAAATGTATAGGGTCGCTACCATTGAAGTATGAGGGGGAAAATACCGTATATACTATCTTAACACTTCCATACATTGGTATGGTTATTTTCCAATAATTTTTTACATCTACATGCGTGTGTTACTTTTGTGTGGCTATATAGCTTACAAATAGGAAGTAGACGATATGTTTTCGATCTGTCTGCAATGCTAACTTGAAAATCTACATTAATCTCACTTTTATTCAAATGAAACCCGTCTTTTGAGAGCAATTATCTCGAATTACTTCACTTCTTCAACGTGCCAGAACCAAAATGTTTCCGATTTTGTTACGTTCTCAGGACAAAAAGGCAATTTTCGAACAAATAAAGTATGCGTTACAAAAAATAGAAATACGTAACGTAGTTAAAGTTGAAAAATTATATTGTTATAATTGTAGGAACACTGAATAGGTGTAGTTACTCGAAGTAGTTACATAGAAACTATTTCAACCTGTGTTAAAAGTGGAGTAAGAGATTTAAAGGGAAAAATGTATCTGAATTCTGAATACAAGTAATTTCATGCACATTTATGTATGGTAACCATTGTAAAATTAGGTAAAGTTAGGCAAAGGTGTAACTGTGGTAGGTTTTTGATCACCACTATAGTCTTCTCAGATAACCTAATTCGAACCTCAGATATGTACTGTACATTGTGTCTGAAATTGATCGTATTTAGATTTCAAATGCTCTTCGACACAAACACATTTTTTGCGATATATATCACATCGTATTTAGTAACTTAAATTAATTTTCGATACCTACTTTCTTATAAATGCGATAACATAAAAAATAATTACATGAAAATTTACAATAGTTTTACCTGTTTAATTCGTTGAACAATAGTAAATTTACTTATACACGTTAGGACATCTCAATTTCGCATAGCTAAATTTTCATAAAAAAAATATTTTCTAAACAAGTTCTAATTAAGGAATTTAATTTTTGCTTTTATAACTCTAAATACGAGTGCAGCTATGATCTGGCCAACCGATTAAACGAAGGGTTGCATTGACCACATCTCTTATTTTTTGGCAATCTTACAACCCGTGCCTTTCGTAAGTAGGCGTACGTTACTAATGTAGTATGAAATAAAACTCCCAAAGAAAATTTGTCTACGCCATTCAGCAGGTAAATGTACAAAACCTTTAGTCATTTCAAAGTTTTTATTGCTGAATGAAGAGTGTTGGTAATTCCCGGATAGTTTAAAGTTAAACCAATGGATATATTTAACGACCACAAATTTCCATGTTTAGGATCTAGATGAATAGTCAAGTAGAATTCGCAATGTTAAGATGACATAATAATGTAACGTTTTGAATAGATTTATTTGTAAATAAAACTAAACCTCGGATGTTTTTACCGTAAGAAAGTACATTGATTTGGAGCACTACAATATCCACGGGGAAAAAATATTTTGTGGTAGCTACAAAATAGTTTGCGGGTATTTACACTCCAAAATTTATTTTGTGTCTATCGTTAAATTATTTTGTAGTTACCACAAAATAATATTGTAGGGAATAATTCCTACAAAATGTTTTTTTCGGCGTAATGAACACACGCATATATTAGTTTATTGCAATACATTTATGCGGTATCTTTAAACAGTAAAAATGATTCACACTAAAAAACTAAATAAAAAAAGTAAACAACACATGTAACCAAAATTACATGCTTTTAAGCTGTACAATAATAATTAGATACAATACTAATAATACTATTGAGTGAGCACTGCTTCCCATCGAAAAGGTCAATGTTAGAAAAAGGGCTTCTTACAGAGGAACTTAAAACATTGGAACGTGTATTAAAAGGTTCGTCTGCTGTTGGGGGTGGTTGCTCCAAAGAAAAAGTAACTGTGTAAGTGTGGCGATATGACAAGGGATTGTGATTTATAACGGGAAATGTTGACTGTGTGCTAGACTTCAACGTAATTTCCAACGTTTTTTTTTTTTTTTGTTACATATGGAGAGTGTAATTCTCACTATCAAAATACTGTACACGTCATTATTTACGTACTAAATATAATATACTGACTTAACCATAATCAATTACACGATTCTGTGCGAGGTGAATGGACGTCGCAATGCATCTACTTTGGCTTCACACTTATTCTGAGGAATTTTGGGAAAGTAACTGTGGCAGAACTGAACTGTTATAAGAACAATTTTGATTAATCGTCATTATTTGTCTGCAAAAACAATTGGTGTCATTTAGCAAAGGAATTAGCTCCATTACTCATACAATACACTAACCTTTAACAGAGAAACGCTTTTTCAATTTTAACAATTAAGTACAATTTATTGGCTTGTCTTCTGACAGACAGTCTTTCAAATACATATATGACACAATTAAATGCACAGCTGTGAACCGGTGTTCATGGTCAAGTATTTACAGAGCGTGAAACAAATGTGTGCTAATTTACAAAAGAGTTGTGTGATGTTTGTTTTAGATATTTGGCAATTGGTTGCAGCATGATAGATTTGCTCTTCTCGTTCACTTCAGGGAGTTCTACTGTTGGGGGAGTTATAAGAAAAGTGTGTTAAGAAATGTGGTCTAGCATGAAGGAGACGAACATACCACAACCTACTGAACAGAAAAAGTAGATGTTTTTTTTTTTCAGGAACACCCATTTGTTATTTAGGAGTCATAGTAGGAAATTGTAGTAACTTAATACAACCAGAACACTGTGGCTTATATTTTTACAGTTATTAAAATACTTTTAAATTTTTCTCCTCGCGGCTTGTGACGCTAACACTTTCATATGTGTGGACATAGGCTCGTATGTAGGCCTACGGACAAACGATTCTTCCATTTTCAAGCACACAACATTGTACACAACAATGTTAATAATACGTTACACATTCCTGCCCCAACCCAAATCTCAAGAACAGTCGTTGATACTGCACCGTTCATATGTGTTGGTGATGAGGCATTTGAACTCTCTGAAAACAGGGTAAACGGTACAAATGACCTTTCTGCAAAGAAGAAAATTTTCAACTCCCAAGACTCGTGGGCATACGCGTGCAGTTCCGGTATTCTAGCAAATAAATTGCATATTCTTTACAGCCCATTGGATGTTGACACTGAACTTGCAGTAGACTTTGTCAAACATTGCATAACTTTGTGAAACAGAGAAAATGTTACCACTTCGAAAATTCAATTAGAGATCTGACTCCAGACCGTCACTCTCTTCATCGAAACTACGTGAATAGAGGAAATCATCAGACATTATGAGTTCGAGACATGTTCGCAGTTATTTCTTTTCCGAAGAAGGACAGCTACTGTGGCAACATAATTTAATTTAGGGTTGACTCTAATATATTAGTTGAAAAATGATCTGGTGAACATTCTTGTATAATTCACGTAATTTAGTTCATTGCCATGTGTATTGCTAATTTGTTCGAACCACTGTTCAACTTGAAGAAATGCCACCAGTGTGCATGTATATTTGTTTCCCTTCTTAATCAGCAGCTAAATGTTATTTAGAACTTTAGAACTATGTAGTATTTCTGATGATAGGTACCGTTAGAAACTATATAATCGTAGTTTATATCATATCATATTAAAAACTTTTAAACTGCAAATATGCCACGTAACTTCCCATGTTACTTACTAAATTTGTAATTTTTTTTCATCTGAAAACTCTTCATTGGTTTCCATAAACATGTTAACTAATTCGACCCATACTTTCATTCTGTTTTCATAATTGCTATGGCATGATGTAGTGGCATTACAAATAGCTGGGAGCTGCATTTCATGAATAAAGGCTTTCATATCAAGCTCCATCGCAGAGTTCTCTCTTCCGGACTGCACTAAAAACAATTGTATGATGGGGTGGCACGAATTGCAAGTGGCGTGCTGACTGAGAAGATGCCACAATTTACGAAAATGATAATTCGCAGTAGACTGTGAGCGCTAAACCTCGAGGTCCTTAGCGCTGGTGATTATGGAGCAGCGCAGGAATGAAAGGACGGGAGAAACGGGAGATACCCGAGAAAACTCACCGACCAGCGGCATCGTCCTGCACGATTTCCACATGCGAAAATACAGGATCGTCTTGGTGGAAGGCGAATAGTCTAACCATTCGACCACCGCGGCCCCGTACACTGTACGAGAAGTAGTTTGTGAAGGCATACATATTTTGTTTCGTTGTTATGCCCTGAGCAACGTCTTGTAAATAAAACAACTATTTTTAGTTTTTTATTTTTCAAACCAGATTACAAAAACCAAATTCGTAAATGTACACATATGTTTCATTCTGTACCGAGCTAAGTGACGCAACGGTAACAAGTTGGACTCCCATTTGGGATGTTCTTTCACCATAAATTTCGATTTTCTATGGTCGCCGAAATATGTCCATGTGACCGCTTGGATGGTTCCTCAACATAGGTCATGGCTGAGATCTCTTCCAGTTCCTGTTCTTGTGTTACGTTGTATGCAACTGTCTCTAATGACCTCGTGGTCGACAAGACACTATGCCCAATAACATTTCAAGAAGTTACAGTTCGTGTACTTAGGTAGCACGTCAAGGTAATAGGACTGTTGCGTGTATCGTCACGTTGTAACTACAAGATTGCCACAATGTGTCGATATGGGTATGTGACGTGCTTGAAGCTTGCGTGCTGCTTTGAAAAGACATGCAACAATGTCGCATACTCACGCACACATAGATACATTACCGAGACTCAAACCTGGGCCTTGTGTGAACAGATGCTGTAACTTATCTGTTACGAGCGATTTAAGCTTTTTAATGCACTTTATTACGCAACTGACACATTTTTTGTGCTAATTGTTCAATTGTAACAATTTGCAGTAAAGAAGAAAGCTGCATTGAAATATTTTATATATACCAATTATTGTTATTTTTGCCACAAAACATTACAATAGCTCTCGATACATAAATTAAGAACAATACGTACTGTATCGTAACGGTTTGGCTAGGGCAGTAATATTTTGCCTTATTATATTTCCAAACAAATTTTAAAATTCACAACAGCAATACATTTTGTTTTTAACCCTTAATTTTAATCGCAACTTAAAGTCAAAATAAATTTCGTTGTATGTCGGATTTTGCTCAGAAAACGTTTAGACCACGTTACTTTTGGCAAGTGTCTTTTAAACTATGTGACGTTTAGGACAAGCTACTTTTAGGCAAAACCAGTTTTATGCCAAGTGCAATGTACGCTAAATTAATTTTAGGGCAAGTGATTTTTTGCCAACTGACTTTCAAGCCACGTGACTTTTAGAGCACATCAATTTTGAGGTATATAAGATATATGTCCAGTTTTAGGACAAGTGACTTTTAGGCCAACTGACGTTTAGGCCTATTGGAGTTTAGACCAAGTAACGTTTAAGCCAGATGAATTTTAGGCCAATTGATGTTTAGGCTAAGTGAAGGTTTAACCAATTAAAAATATAATGCCAAATGACATTTAGACCAAATGGATTTCAGCCACATGAAGCGCTTTTATCCTCCAGACTAAGCCATTTTCTTTGGTCACTGCTCTAGCGAGTTAGAAGTTTTGCCGAGTACCTGGTGGCACAAGATTCCATCAGAGTTCCTGCGGAAATTTTTTTATTGGCTCAGAGTTCTCAAGTGCATCTCTAAAAAACTACGATACATTCACAAACGTATCGGGAAGGCACCTATGTTTAAATTCTAGTGTTTTTTATTTGTTCATAATTCTCATGTCTATGCCGTTTAATTTAAATTACGCTGTGTTTTTAATAGACAAGTATTTAGTTTTTAGTAGAAAATCATGCTTGTTAATACGCCAAGCACTTGACAGCGTCACATTCGAGTCGTACAATAAAATTACTAAATTTAGAAGTGAAACACTGAGCAAACCCAAACTAATTATTTGTATCGTCCACAAATTTTCCGATTAAAGATAAAGTTACGACCGTTTTGATGTTATTTTCTGTAGTATCACACTATACGACGAACGCCAGTTCTCTACACAAAAAATCTTACTTTTACAATGAATATTCTCGGCAACTTAGTTGTCAAAACATTATTTTGTTGAATTACAAATTGTGTATAACCAGGGGCGTCATTTAGGGGGATGGGCAGGGGGGCAAGTGCCCCCCCCCTGGATTTAGAATTTTAAGTGAACAAAATGTATGTTTTGTATTTTGTTATTTAAATACTACTAACTTAAGGACGTAAAACTTACGTTTTATTATTGAAGTTTCTAATTTATATATTCTTAGTTAATAAAAATGATGCAACATGGTGACTGTCACCGAAAAAAATCTTGCCTCCCCCCTCCCAAGAAAAACCTGAAATGACGCCCTTGTGTATAACTTGTTTTTAAAATTACACATTTTGAACTTAATGTACTTGTAGTTTTACGCAGAATTGTTTGCAACGATTTTTTTTATAATAACCGCACAGGGTGATTTATCGAGGGAACAGTCGAGTGTTTGAAAGGTTACAATTTAATATCTACGGGTCAACTCTGACACTGAGAGTTAAAACATCCAATCACTGACCGTGAAGCAGAGCTGCACAAGTGGATGGAAGACACTGAACAAGCCGGTGTAGAATTCTTTTCGCAAAAATTCTCAATCGTCGTTTACTCACGGTTATACAGTGTTTTAGAAAAATTTTCATACCTTACAATTTCCTACAGCCGTCTTTAGCGGAAGGCCACTGCCTTCGATTTGGCAACCCATCATCCAAGGCCATATTACCAGTTGTTGTAAAGCAATTTTTTGACAGTTTTACACGAGAACTGAAGTGGTTGGGTGGCTGTAGTCAGAGGTAGGCACTTTTACTGGAACTAATTAATGGGTGAGGTTACGGTTGAATGAAATCCATTATCTAAATGCGATGGCTTAACTCTACATAGTTTACATTACTGATTACTACATGGTTGCACTACATCATTTAGGTGGGAGGTGAGCGGGTGTTTAGTTAATATTCTACTTTGTGATGGGTAATTCTTTGGACACCTTAGACCTGGCCGTTAACATGATGCCGGAGGCTGGTGATGAGTATGTTCAGATATCGACGGACGGCGGCACGTCGTGACCATCCTAGCGAGCTGGTGACGGCTGGAAGGCATCAATAAGACAGACCCCGATTCCCCCAATACGTTGCGTCGCATTGCTATACTTCAGTGCAGGTGGGGAGAATCGCTAAGGCCCTTGTCTTGTGCAACTACTGGCCTAATTGCACTGTCGTCGTCGTTAGCCCGTCCTCCTGGCGAGTCTCTTGGTATTCATGTAACAAGTGCACTCTTACAAAGCAATGTAGCTAGAGCCATGAACTTTTCGCGAAAACAATTTAGCCCCAGTTTGTTTCAGTGCCTTACATGCACATCTGCATCTCTGCTTCCTAGTTATTGGCAACGTGTCTTTGGGAAGTTACGTGTCTCATTAGCACGGGCCCCTCTGGCGGGGGGATGGGGGACATGTACCCTTCAAGAATTCCTTGTGGAGGTGACACACAGAAATTTACATGTTGTTTCAGTTGTGGTTGAGTGTAAGAGAAGGCATTGTGTCTCAACAATGAACTTCACTTTTCCAAATAACAAAAATACACAAATGATACTATGCTATGATGCCAAAGTGTTTTAAAACATTTTTAACATATGTAATTCAAACAATCCCTTTATTTTATTTGATACGCATACAATCACACTTAAAGATACTATAGATTTATTTTCAAACACTATCACATCATAATAGGAAATTATAAAGTGTTTATGAAAACTACTAGGCCAATCAGAACGAAGTTACTATGGCGCCACACACCTGTGATTTGCAAGTAGGACCCCAAGTAACGCGAGACTGTGAAGCTGAACTGCAATGCACTGAAACAAACTGGGGCGAAATTCTTTTCGCGAAAAGTTCATGGCCCTAAATACGGCACATTTTCCATATTCATCTGCCTGGCCTGTGTTTGGTCGGTTTGGTCGAATCAAGGGAAGACATTGCCGTGGGTAGAGTTGCGAAGCTCTGGTAATATGGCCCTTTTGTCAGTGCTGCCATATCGAAAGCAGTGGCCTTTCTCTACAGACGGCTATGGAGTTTCACTATATCCCATCCCCGGTCATTTTCCTTTCGTTGTAATAACGCTTATTTTTTTGCGGTGTTCAGTACCTTCCGTGCGTGTACAGACATTCGCTAATTACATGCACCAACAGGCGCCGCCCATGGCACCTTATCGATTCGACGGACGCAGCACTCCCGCAAATGAACCTGCCTCAAACTGGAGCCTTTTTTTTTTTTTATCAAAGATGGGAAAAATCTCCTTGAAGAAGAGGTTCTGGCTGCTGCGGCACGTGAAGGGGGTGGTAAAGGGATGGGATGATAGGGGAGGGGTGAGACGCTGATCTACAAGTTGCTTTGGGAGGCCTCGTCATCGATTTCTCTCCAACAAGTGGGCAGTGCTGCTACGAGAGAGGGGAAGTAGGGCAATGAGGGGAGGAAGTGTTGGCTCGAAGGGGAACGATAAGGGTATACGAGCAGAGGGGTGAAGAGAGGAACACACGCAAATCGATAGCGGTGTCAGCTGGGCGCAACCTGGCCAAACACGACGCCGCTTGGGGCGGACTCATTTTCCCGCCACCCGCGGGGCGCGCGCAGGTACGCGTATTGTTGTCGGATGTACTTTTATCGTGCGATGCCAGTACTATGTCCCTGGAGCATGAATGGCGACGTGACGTGTTACGCTTACCCTCTACACCTGTTCCCGTTACGTGAATTTACTTGAAGTACACACACATGAAACTATGCTTGTTTAATTTCACAAATAAAGCGCATTTAATAGAAACATGGTTTTGGAATCCCTCATACTTCTTAGACATCTCCGAGAACACCACCTACACCTCACCTCCGGATTCGTAAAATAGAAACCTAGAAGTATATGTTGGGCTTTACTACACACTGTTACAGTTATATAGCCCTGGATGTCGCCAGGTTCGCGCGGAATGAAAGACTTGATTAATTAAACGGAATAAGTGACTTTAATTCCTTAACTTACTTCCTACCTTTTTTAAAATGGAAACATGAGTAGGGGGCAGCCAATCAGAGGCCGTTTTGTAATTTAAGTCAAATATGTATGTCTACAATTAAAAACTTCAGGCTTATGTAAATATATGTGAAATTGTTCATAACTTGTATAATAATGGCAAAATGTTTTGTTATTTGTGAGAAAAAATTGAAAATAAGGAAAAATAAACGGCATAGTTGTTCGTAGCAAGGAGGCGTGGCTATAGTGACGATACAGCTCGGGGATTGGCTGTCAGGTTTCGGAGCTAGGTCACGTCGTTGCTCGCGAGAAGCGCATGTTTTTGGGGCCCTGCGTCCCGAACCTCAGACTGAGGCGGACGTAGGTTCATGAGGTCGCTCGCGAAACGCAAAATTGATTGTAATTATTTCTTAATTAACGAGGAGTATACCGGACGTGATCCGTGACGCGTCTCGGGAATTAGGATCTTATGTAGGCCTATCTCGAGACTTTCGTGTACTGGACAAACCAGAGCACCGCAAATTCCCGTGTTTGCAATTTGGCGGAACAAATGCGACAATTGAACAGATTTTTCATTTAAAATATCTGAACGGTATAGCATAAACGGGGACGTCTACGAGTTGTTCTTTTCGGAGTGACGTGAGTTGTGCCTCCTCGTAAAGACACTGACGCGATATCCAGCAGCTTGCCATGTACGGAACTTTGACTTTAATTCAATCGTTCATTAATTCGTATAGTTATATAAGCAATTATCCACCAGTGATATATTTACCTATGTGAACGTAACAGTACTTTAAACGACTAATAAATCTTAGTCGCCAAACTAAGGTGTCGAAACGAAATACGGTACGTCATTTACCGGTACTAAGTCTTCTAAACATTTAATACACAGACGCAGAAATAAAAATTGTGCAAATACATTATGTGATCTAATAATCAGCATATTATTTACTACACATTTAAAACATAAGGGAATTGGTTTGCTTAAAACACGAAAAAAAAGTATTTTCAACTCAACAACTTATGCAAGCACGCTGCAACCACTCATTAAAAAAGTTGGATTATAATGCGTATATAATCTGATAGTAAAGAACTGTGCGTTACTCATTTCATTACAGAATGCAGTTTATATTGCATTATTATTTAATTTTGTTTCAGCTACGCTGTTTTTCAGTGAAGATACTGACAAACATTTCTAAAAGTGAATGAAAATAGTTCAAGGTAAAATTATGAACCGTCTGTGTTTAATTTTTGCGCATTCCTATTTTTTACCGTTAATTTTTCAAACGGGCATGTATTATTAAAACAGATTCTCTATTTATTTGCAAACTACTCCACTTATAAAGTATTGTGTGCCTTTCTTATACACGTTTACGTTTCACTGGCAGTATTTGGCCGGTTAAATGCGTTAATCGTGGTTAGCTGAAGCGATCTGTATCGTCAGTATGTAACGAAAGATTTCGTTCCACTTTTTCCCCACTGTTTTACAGTAACATGTCCTCAGTACGTTGCTCATAGTACAACTTACACATTTCGTCAACGAGTAGCGAATTAAAGAATACAGCTGCTTGTACGACTGACGTGACGTCAGGACCAGGGCGGGGG
>PNEQ01089052.1:0-20351 GCA_003012365.1 Medauroidea extradentata | reverse complement strand
AAAATATATTTTCCGAATTCGGCCCTAAACTGGTTAAAAATGGGGTAATATGAGTTTTCGACTCACATTCGATATATATCGATCCCATAGTTTTTTATATAGAGACGTGATTTTTGTTTAGGATTGATGCTTACTCAAATACCTAAAAAGTGATTTCAGGAATTTTCGAAATTCGCCACCTAAGGACGTGAAAAGGGGTGAAAAGTGGTGAAAAACGTTTTCAATTAATCGTCGATATATATTGAACCCAGCGGGCTAATGTTGTGTTTTTTACGTCCACGAGATACCAATAAAGTATTCTAAAACGTGATTCAAGGTTTTTTCGAAATTTACTCTCTTAAGTGGTGAAAAGACCTTGAACGTGTTTTAGATAAATCCTCGATATCTATCGAACCCGTCGAGATTTACAATTAATTTTTGCTTCAGGATGATGATTACAGAAATTATCGCAAAACGGTTGTAAGATTTTTCGAAAATCGATTTCTCAATACTGTGCAGGGGTGACATGTGTTTTTTTTTTAGTGAATGATCGATTTCAGTTCAACTGAACGGGCTAGCGATGTGATTTACGCTTCAGTTGGATACTTACACAAATGTCTAAGATGTAAATTTAAAATATTTCGAAATTCGACACCCAAAAGGGTGAAAAAGCACAAAATTTGTTTTCCATCAACCCACGATATCTATCTAACCAGTAGCGATATTGAGGTGTTGTTGGCGTCAGAGTGATGCTTACGTAAATATTTTAAAAAATATGTATGTATTTTTTTTCTTTGTAAGAAACGTGATTATTAAGAATAAAACTAAGTTGGTCAATATTCAAGGCAGACATCCGAAAAGCAGGAACGAGCAGCGAGAAACAACTTATACTGGAGTTTTACTACAGTAACCTATCGAGATGTGGTGTTGTACAACCTCTATGAGCCCAGGACATAGATATTTTCCCTTTTTTTTTTTTTATAAGTTTTATTTTCATCAATTATTTCGACGTTACGTGACGCAGTTGTTTGTCACTCAGGTCTAAATTCCGGGAGGTTCTGGGCTCGAATTCCGTTAAAAGCTGCGTGCAAACGTTCAATTCTGACTCACAAAAACTACAAAGCAGATTGAATTAGTGCAATTTACATGAAGTCTTTAAAAGGGGTAAAATTGCAGTTCGCTTTCCACTTAGGTTCCTCTACAATATCAGCTGACATATCGTCGGTGTACTGCCAAATGTGATTAAGTCATAAATGCTATTTCGTTTAAAAACAGTATTAAATTGTAGATATTAACAAAAATTTGGTAAGGCACTATACTGTGACACAACAGTACGAAAAGACGAATAGACTTTAAACTTGGGCAATTGTTCGTGAACAACATATACATATTCCTAGCATTTTTATAATTTATCTCATTTTGACTTTGTCACTTTTGGCAGTAAACCGACGATATATCATCTCACTAATCTCAGGTTTGGGGCACCAAATACGTTTCCGCGAAATCTTTACCCTCTGAAACTTTGTAATGTAAATAAAGTTCCAGTGAATATTTTGACAATATATAATTGAGGGCACCGTCACCAATGGTTGTGCACAGGGTAAACAGATGTTTCTCATTCGATTAACCTCTTACCTTAGGTGTCTGTAATTACCCCACAATGTCAAATAGGCAGGGCTATAAATAAGGCCCAGGTGAAGTCGTTGTTAGTGGCAGGGACAAACTTAAGACTGCTTTTCGCGTGGACAGCTGTGGCTACTTATCCTGCTGCAGAATTAGTTCAACTAGCCGCTTGGACATTCTAACACTTGATGACTGAAGTACCAATCCTGTGTACAAAGAGGTTTTTCAATTAAAGTAAATATTATCAGTTACGAATAATACTCGCGAGCAAAGCCGCGGGGGACTGCTAGTATGTTATAAAATAAAACGCCCAATGTATTAGATTAATCCAACTATCTTACCTTTCCTCTGCGCATATTACATTTGAAATGTGAAAGCGTAATTGTCTCCCACCATGTAAAAAGAAAAAAAAAAAACCTTCTAGTACATGTCAAGTACAACCGTATGCATGTGATCGTAAAATGTAATGTTTGTATAAAAAGACAATTATTCACACCCCTAATATACTATACCGCAATGAATAATTTTAAGAAAAAAGGTTGCGTAGCTTCTTAAGGGTGTTTCAAGCGGTATAAATTCATAATTGTATGTCTGTGAAAATGGCGTTAGATTTGTAGATGGTAGGCTACATGTGAGGACAATTTCCTGTGGACAGTTTCCTCTAACGAATTAATTTATCTCGAATAGTTTTTTCATGATGGTGTGTCGTAGCTAAAATTTTCATGTTCCGCTGCCATGAAAATAGTAAAAACCGATTGACTTAATTTAAATGAATTAATTCACACCGAAATAACATGCCATGGCTTACGTAACCTAATATATATAAACCTACAACGTAATATTCTGAATGTTTGTTTTTAAAAAAATCTGAATTTAAAAGTTTTCATTGCACTTTTGGTTTTTTTAAAGTACAAAAGTTGTTTACAGAGTTCTTGTAACGTTAGGTTACGTAGCGCACGCCATGTTATTTCACTGTGAATTATTTAGTTTTACAAAGTCAAGTGGTTTTTACTATTTGCATGCTATCGTAAAATGTAAGTTTTGACTTGGGCGCACCGTTATGTGAAAACTACGCAAGTTAAAATGTTTTGTAAAAGGAAACTTTAGTCACAAGTATCATCTACTAAACGAACATTATTTCGTAAAAATATTAAATTTTATATTAAACGCACTTCCACCCCCTGAAGGCTCAATATGTCACCCTATAAGTTATTTTCGTTTTTTTGTTATTTTGATAATAAAAAATGTTGAATAAATGATTACACAGCAAATTGTACTTACCATGCGCTACACTACAGGAAGTGTGATTTAGCTATTAACATATTACTAGAGATGATGGTATATCGCGAAAATGTTTTGTGCCAACATAGCCTTGAAAACACTGACACAACGTAGCTGTTTATAGACCAATAACGTGCATCAAATATTAAAATAGCGGTATTCTTATTGGCTTAGTCAAATAGGGCAGTAGCTTCACGTACAAGGAAAAGCCAGTAATATTTTGATAAGCTGAACGTACGTTGAAGCCTAGCAAATAGTCAAGTTTTCCCGCGATAAACCAATTACTAACGCCGTAGTCAGGCAATTTATTTTTATATTTATTACTGGCCTTACGGGTTGCGACCTGATTATGCATTACTAACTCAATCGCTATGTCAGCGATCCGGGTTCGACTCCCGGAAGGTTAGTCCCCGGATTTTCGCATGTGGGAATCGTGCCGGATGATGCCGCTGGTCGGCGGGATTTCACGGTGACCCCTTTTTACCCGCCCTTTAATATACTGTTTTTTTTCCCCCCCTGTTTGGTATGTCAGTTGGTTTCAGTGGCGTACATAAAACGGTAACGTGCAAATTTTTACATGTCTCAAGTAAGAAATAAATAATTGGTACAAATATAAAAATATAAAAAAGACGAAAACTTTAGCGGCCGCTTACCCCACGCTTCAAATGCGTTGCAGCGTGTTCATATAGTCCGTGTCGTGTAAGTGTTCCGTATTTTGACCGTTCACTTCTGAGAAACGTGTCTGTACACAGGCTTGCGGTGACCGATCTTTTCCAGGAAGCCAAGTAGGTTTAAATCTCCAAACAATAGAACTGTCGGACACATTTCTCAGAAGAGGTATGTCAAAACACGGGCAAGTGACATAAAACAGACTATAAAATGGATTTGTCTCGTACGAAAATATTCCACGTGTGCTAATTGTGCCAACGTACGAAAAGAAACCAAACTCCAGACAAGGTCGGAACCTCATTGTTAAGACGCCACGCTCGTTAAAAACACTGTTTCTAAGCCCTCCAATATGGCTAAAAACGGCCTTTTCAGACTGCCGTACTTCAAAATGTACTAACCGGATGTATGTGAAACTCAGGTTGCGACCTGCACTGAACTTAGTTGCATACTTTCCACCAATAAAATTATACGTTAACCGCTTAGTGTCCCATAGTAAAAACAGTTCGGCGGGAACCTTGCGCGCTAGTTGAGCGCTTGGCTCGTTGAGGCGACGCGGCATTTGATGCGCGCTTCAAGGTCGACCTTATTGCTCCGTCGCTTTTGAGCCTCTCACGCGCGGATTTAGGCTCGGTTTCAGTCGCCAAATTGAATTTTATTATTTTTCGCTTTTTTTTTTTTCGAATTCTAAGGAGAAAACTGTTAAATATGCGATTATACCTCTAATTATAGGTATTGACATTTCGCTACAGTACTGACCTTGCGATTTAGCTGTTAACTTATAATTACGCCACAATGCATGTGGCAAATTTTTTTATGTTCATAATTTGCCCGACAAATTGCTACCTAACTATGTATTACTAGTTATATTTCCATGATTCTATTGTAGCTCAAAGTAAACAGAATTTGAGGTATAGTCGCCGATTTAATATTTTTCTTCTCAGAACTCGAAATAAGCACAAAATAATAAAATTCAATATGGCGACTGAAACCGAGCGTCAAAAGTCCCATAGGAAAAAACCAACGTCCGGAACACTGCATGCCTCGCGTATAAAGGCGATACTGTTGACGCACAATCCAGTACAGCTCGTATAGCTTGCTTGTTTCTGTACATAAGACGCGGCATCCAGCACCTGCGGTACAGGGTAGGCTGTGGTGGTGCTGCAACTTCTCTCGCCTGTACGGAGCAGTAGTTATATACCTTGCAGTGTGAAGCTTCATGTAGGCGCTGCCATTGTCAGTGGCGATGTGGGGAATGTTGCAGGCTGGGCGGGACGTGAAGTCATTATACTGATATGTGCTAGCACTACTCGTTGTCCGCGAGATGTAAATGTTCCCTCGCTGCGCTATGTAGTAAGGACTTGGTTATGGTAGATACTTTTTTTTTTTTTTTTTTTTCCATAGGTCGGTGGTAGCTATAAGTAAACTACCGTAAACCGTGGGGGATGCTTTGGTCCTTTACGATGTTGCTATTATTTCACGTCTTTTGCTGAATAAATGAGCAGCAGTAAGGTGTAATGCAGAAGGCATCCAAGTGACAAACGTAAAGAACAGACAAAACACAAGCTCCTAAATTATTATACATTGTAACTCCAGTAGGTAAGCAAATGAAGTCAAATACAAGTAGGGTATTTGAAAATGAGAATATATTAATTGACGAAATATATAAAGAAAATTGTTTAATTAACAATGTTTCATGTTTTACTATATCAAGTGTCGGATGGTCACCATTCAATTGGAGCCGAGCATATCAACTTTGATCCATCTAATTCATGATTTTCTTCATTAAACGACATATACAACAATTTTTAGTTGGACAAAGTTACCGCTCAGTACTAGGCTTGTTATTTTAGATTGGTGATACTGACGATCAATCGATTGTTCATATGTTACGGTCCTAGAATTCGGGAGAGGACCCGGTTTCGATCCCCGACTTGTGCCGTCCTGATTTCGCTTTTCCGTGGGTTTCCCGAATTCGTACAAGGCGAATGCTGGAGTGCTTGACGCCATGTACGTAAAGCCCACTTACCTTACCTTTTGTTACGGTTGGCACCGAGTCGTGTGCTCGTCTCCCTACAAGGCGGTCCGGGTTAGATTCCCGACGGGGCATGTGGGAAACATGGCGGACGTTACCGTTTGCCGGTGGGTTTTCTCAGTTTACTCCCCACTTCCCTACGCCCTTAACGTGTTGCCATCTCACGGCTTCATTTCATGTCTTGTTTCATGGTTCGGAACTCTGCTGCCGGGATATGATGCCCTGCCCACGGTATGTCCATCCCGTACGCTGTTTGTTCCTATTTCTGCTGTTCGGCTACGTTCACGTCAGCAGATAGACACCACGCGATATAGAAAATTGACATTATCGTATAAGCACAAGTTTAACAAATTCAAGAGTTTTGTTTCGAAAACGCCACTGCCAGCTACGTTGCCAAGTCGGCATTTTCATGCACTATGTTTGCCTTTTGTGTGTTTTGACTGTCGTTTTTTTTTTAAATTCCATTTTACACCGAATAACTATTTCTGAATTACTTGTTAGTTTGTTGACTACAGCAATTCATGGCTTTTTTTGTGCTTAGTCATATTACGAAACTGTGGGCTTTCTTCGACTCAGCAATACAGTATTTGTTAGCGATTGCGTAATCCAGCAAAACACTTACGTTTGTCTTACGCACCCATTGTAAACATTGCTCAAAGATCACACAGTGACTATTACTACGTAGGTTATGGGGCTTAATATTTCGTTGGCAGGTCCATTTTCGTGATAGTCGCCATCTTGAATTTTTGTATATCTTGTGTCATAACGTTTCTTCTGGGTAAATTTACGTAACTTTAACCTAACTGCAGAGTATATTACATATTAAGAGAATTTTATACATCACAGATCTTGTTCGTTAGTGTTATTCGAGATCAAATTGCAGTTAAGGAATTAATAAGAATTTTCCAACTGCAATTCGATCTCGAATAACATAAACGACAAATAAAGATTTGCGATGTTTAAAATTCTCTTAATATATATTCTATTCTGTAGTTAGGTTAAACTTGCGTAAATTTACCCAGAAGGGACCCGCCACGGCCCGCCGCGCCGTTTCCATGTAAAATGCGTACAAAGTTTTAAGGCCTTGTTACGGAGTTTTGCAGTGATTTCAAAAATATTTTTTTTTTTATTGCTACCTCATACTCATATCAAAATTTCGCTGCACAGTTTTGACACTTATATGTTATAATTTGTAGCTGAATTTTTTTTGTAGAATTATACTGAACGGTTTTTTAGATTTCATTACCCAAAGTACCACGTTTTTCGTCGTGAAAATAAGCAAAAATGAAGAAAATTATTTTTTTACTGGCGAACGGGACATTATTAAAAAAAAAAAAAAATGGGTCCACAGTATTGTGCATCGTGTGATTGTTTTTTTTCAAAACTTTTGGTTAAAAAATATTTGTGTTATTGTCACCAGTCTGAAAAAAAAAAAAACTCGGGAACAAGCCCTTAAGATGCAGTTCCAGTGTTCCAGGCGCATATATGCAACCCGCATTAACGCCGTATGAATCAATGCTAATATTACGTTCACTATAGCAGAAGAAATATTACACATATCAGTATTTTCTTCGCGGTTTATCAAAGACACAGTCGTTCTTATTTTCGCTGCATTCTGCAAATTTAGTACAACAAACGGTTACATTAAAAACCTAATACAAAAAAAAATTTGTAAAATCTACGGTCTACCATTCTTTATACTTGGCTTCGGCGAACGCGACGAAAATAAGAATGACTGTTTCTTTCATAAAACACGAAGGTAATGTTGATATGTGTAATACTTGTACTGCTATAGCGAAGGTAATTTTAACCTTGATTTATAAGGGATTAATGCGGGTTATATACATGCGCCTGAAACACTGGAAATGCCTCTTAATAAATAACGTTAAGGTGGCCACCTACCTCACGCTTCAAATGCGTTGCAGCGTGTTTGTAAACAGGTTTTTTCTACGAAAATATTCCACGTGTGCCCATTGTGCCAACGTACGAAAAGAAAACAAACTTAAGACAAGGTCGGAACCTCATTGCTATGACGCCACGGTCATTAAAAACACTGTTTCTAAGCCCTCCAACATGGCTAAAAACGGCATTTCCAGACTTCCGTACTTCAAAATGTACTAACCGGATGTATGTGATACTCAGGTGCTTCAAGGTCGACCATACTGCTCCGTCGCTTTTGAGCCTCTCACGCGCGGGTAGGCGGCGCCCGACGTCCAGCCCCCTGAGCACCCGGTTACGTCGAGACTGACTATAAACTCGTGATAATACGTTCACGCAGAGGTGTAGCCAAGGGAGTTGATTTTCGGATATCCTTCCTCCCCCACCTCCCTCGTAAGCCGCGAAATTTTGAGAAAACCTCCGCAAACACTGATGTATTCATATTTTAAAAGAACAACATTTTTGTTACATATTAAATAATACCAAGCAAACAAAACCAATTCGCATGTTTAATGCTACAATTAGATAGCTAGGTAGCTGGAGATATCTACTCGTAACATTGCAAATTGCTTTTGTCATACACACGCTTGTTTGTTGATGTGCAAAGTAACACATTTATAAATTTATACATATCAATAGGAGCATTCATGATGTTGGTGAAGATACTTGTGAATGTCTGTTATTGAACCTACGAATTGATTGTTCTCCGTGTAGGTATGTAGGAATGTGTATGTCGTATATTGCAATAAGAATTACTACCTTCCCTCGGGAAGAAGAGCTTGGTTACGCCCCTACTTTGACGTGTATTTCGGCGATGGCGAGGTTTGTGCACTGAGAACTAGTTCCAGTAGAAGATGTAACTGACGTCGCTGCTCGCGGGCGGAAAATAGAAATCATCGCAGGGCTGTGGGTGGGCAGGGAAGCGAAGTGATGTCTGCTTGTAATGTGTTAGGAGGGGGGATATTTCTGCCGACTGCTTGATGGAAGGAAATAACGTTACAGAGGAGGGCCCCCCGGCCCCGCGACACGACAGGCGGGTTGCCTAGCCTTGGCAGCGCTCTAGGGGCTGTCTCCCCTTGATTGGATGTGAGTGGGTGGCTGGTAGTTGAGGAGGGGGGAGGGTTACGCAAGGAAGGATTTCATTAGGACTCTCCTCATCCCTCCATGGCCTTGGCCAATGGAATGAGTGGAGGCTGGGGTGGGGGCTGGAGGGGAGGAAATTAGATCATAACGCCCACGTCTCTCTTGGCGGTTCCACGGAACGAATTTCGAAGCAATGCCAGGTGCCGAGGGCGACAGACGGGACTCCTTGCCTATTCCTCACCTTACCTGGAGGATGGAGGGTGGGGGGGGATGGGAGGGGGGTTGACAGCGAAGCTAGCATTCGAGGTACACCAGGTTGATATTGGTGGATTTATCTTCGCTAGACTGCAGCACTGAAAACGTCAAAATGGCGAAGAAAGCACACACGAAATGTGGTGAAAAATTTTCAGTTTGTGTATCACTAAGATACAGTTTCAAAGTTTATAAAGTAACGTACTCCGGGTGACAACATATAGACTACATGAAAATGTTCCAGACAAATCGTCACTTTACTTTTAGGAGGTGTAAGTAGTCAACAAAAGAAATATTTAAATTGAACACTTCCACCCTCTGTTAGGAAACCATTTAGTGTAACTTAGAATAATTTTGTACAGTAGGATAAGTTCAATGAGTTTTTGACAAAGTTTAACTCACGTTAATACCACATCATAAACTACATAATGAAGTTTAATTTTTCTGATTTTCATATTGCACTTGTAGTATAAAAATAATCTCCGATCGAAGTATTGGTTAAACTTTACAGGATTTGTCCTGCTAGAAGAGTCAGATTTCCAAACTTTTAAAACTTATTGGTTTGCGCCCTGCTTTATTCTGTATGCCTGCAGTTGAGCGACTTAATCAGTTGATTGATCTAAGTACATCAGTAATTAAAGTCTTCCAACTCTTGAAGTTATCAGGAATCTTGCAATATAAATTCTTTTATTTAGACAGAAAATTCTTGACAACGTATTTAAATAATAGACAACAAATAAAATGCTATCACAAGTCACTTCAATATTCTTTTATATGATATTCAACCATTTAATACCATAACATTTTGTTTTATTGGTTAGTACCTAACAGTCCATAAAGATGTAAACAAGAGAATAAACAAATCACCAGGTAACATACACATTATTTTAAACATTTCAAATAAAATTAAAATATCTGTTTGTAATATTAACTATATCACAGTGGGTTGCAATTCGTCGCCACGAGTTTAATTATGTTAACGTATATTTAAATTTCTTATATCAGTTCAAACATTAATGGAATGTCCTGGCGTGTCTCGTAATTCTTACGATAAGCTTCTTGTAACAATGTACAGTAGATTGACGTAAACAATAGACCTACAAGTATGTTAATTGTTTTGTTAAAAAATATAACTCTACATAAAATTTACCTATGTATATTATCAGTATACTGTGACACTTCCTACGTAATGTATGAAAATTAGGTATATGTCTAACGCTGAACTATTTAAAACAGTTCAGTGTCAAAAGTTCATATTTTGCTATTTAGGCCAGCAGAATTCACCTAAAATTTCTGCAGTCTCACCTGATTACGAATTGGTGGTGTTGAAAAATGTTCTCAGCATACAGGATGTTTTCGTGACAAATCGGAGCTTTGAGCAATTATGCAGAAGAATGAAAGAAGCAGAATGTCTCGGTTGAATACTAATTAACGTAAAATCGTGTTGTGAAGCAAATTTGGAACATCTGTTCATATCTCGTTCGCCTGACCTCAATGCGTGCAGTTATGTCAATTTATTATCTACGTGACACTGGTACGTAATGAAGAAGACCTCCTAATAAATTCTTGCTGCCCGTGACGTCATCAGAACGTTGCTAGTTACGTTACTGCGGATGCTACATAACCTCTTATGTCGTTGTCGTACCTGCATCGATGCTGGGGGCCGCCATATTGAACATCTGTACAATGTATTCATCTCGTGGTATGTAAAAATTATGTTTGACGAAGTATTATTAAAGTTGTTCGAAATAAGCTTTCCCGCTATAACTTTGAACTTCTTTCGCATTTCTCCATTATCCCTCAGACTTTGACTAATTCGAAACAACCAGTATCACTGAAAAAATAGTGTAGTTTCAGGTACCATACTTCTGTTAAAATAGGGACAGCAAATCAGTTTGGTTGTCCCTATTTTAATCGAAGTGTGGTACCTGCTACCATACTGTTTTTTCAGTGAGGCATGCATATAAAATAAGTGAAGACAATCGTTGATGTATGTCAAACGAATATTTACATGAACCGGGAAATGCCCTTTTATGGAAGTGCTTTTTACCATTGCACTAACAGCAGTATTGTAGGCGGTTGTCTGCATGTTAAGTTCTCGCAGAAAGACGTTAAATATCGCCAGTTACCATACGACTAGAGAATGTGTTTGCTAGGAACATTTTTTTGTGCGTGTTTGTACCAGGTGTCCTTATTAATATGAGGATGGTTTCAGGTTTATTATCACTTTATCACATTTACGAGTAGCCGTTGCATATTTGGTGTAGTTCAACTGTATCGCTTACAGACAATAGCGGCTCGAGGGTTGTTGGCAGGTAGGGCACAAGTTGCGGAGAACTATACACTCGTGTGAACGCACCGCTGTATACTAATGACCATGAAATATCTACTCGCTACTTATTGTGTTGTGGCCAGTCAGTAATAAGCTGCATCTACATACCAGCGTGTCAGTGGCTGTAGCATCAACTAGCGCACAACCATATACAGTTCTCTGCAACTTGTGCCCTCCCTGGCAACAACCCTACGTCACTGTTTACAGGTTTTCAGATTTTAGGAAGGTTCCTTCGCTGCATGCTAAAACGCAAAGTAATGAACTACACTGCCTCCACCGCCATATTTTGTTAGTACTGTATACATTTTGTAGGGTGTTCTAGTGAGGAAAAATTGTAATTTTATGTTTGTATGAAGTTGTGTTCGTTTCATAGACGTTGCTTGGGGGAAGATTTTCCTTTGACGAAAAAGAAATAATAATAATAATAATAATAATAACTCGGCCAGTTTTTCCATTTTGGCATTTAAAAGACAAAATTTGCATGGTTTTGGTTCTTATAAGCCACAAAAACCAATGAATATAATGAAGTGGAGGAATTCACTTTGAAACTATATGTTACAGGTTTTTAAAACAATTAAAATATTTTATATTTAAAAAAATTGATAAAAGCAAAAATTCAAAATTTCGGAATTTTTTTTAAACATAAGAAATTTGTAATAAAATTTAAAACTTGTAACGTTTTTTACAAAATTATTATTATTTCATACAAATATAAAATTACGTTTATTCCCACACTTAAACACCCTTATATAGGATTATTAAATGGCGACACACGACCATATAATTAAGGGAGTTGCCTACCTAGGGGCTTTGGTGAGAACGAGCATAGCGACTAACATGTTAAATTATGTTCTACGGGGCTTAGTCTCCTTTCAAAATTGTGCTTTCGGATAAAACCTATTTTCTGCATTGAGACGAGAAAAATATTGGTACAGGAGGAGTACAAAAGAGGAAACATTATATTATCTTGAAAAGGTAGTGTAACTTTGCAGTTACTGAACATCTGATGTGCACGATGTATGTAGTCTGTCTCGTGTAAGATTTCCAGGTTTCGAAATTGTGAGCAACATTTTCGTTGAGAAAATAAATGTTTAGTATGAGAGACTGGGCATTCTGGCAGTCAACTGGATGTGTTTTTTCGTGCTAATTCATTTGTCAGAAAAAAATGAAGTGCTGTTCCTTGGAAAAAGCTGTAACAGGGCTGCCAGCACAACTGCTGAAAACTGTATACACAAATAATTAAGGCAAGAAATTAGAATTATAGAGTACCAACTTCATTTTTCAGTAAATACTTTGCCGACATAAAACAACAGCAGAGCCTCGATTTAATGGAAGCTCACGGTTCCGGAAAATTTTCTAGCTAAATCGATGTTTCATAAAATCTAAGTTCGTAAAAATCGGGGTTTCATTGTAAATATCAAGTTTACTGGTTAAAAAAACATGGTAGGGATAAATAATTGTATATTTTGGGGATAAACTGTCTGAATAAGAAATGCATATATATAATATATATATTTATAGTTTTGACTAATACCTGAAAATTAGGGCCAGACCGCATGGGATTTCGAATTGGGGTGGGAACAAGATAAAATAAATAACAAATTCTGCATACCGCAGGCAGGTGCATCTCGACAAGGCTTTACAGTATAACGTTTCAGGAACAAGTGAACACATTTTGCTTGCAACCCATGTAGCCACTATTAAAACAAAAATAACAATTTTGGCTCTTTTTTCGTGTAGGAGGGTAGGTGCATTGCTCGCAAGTGCCTTACCACGGAGCGTCCATGCAGTAGTGTCGAAACAATTTGGAACAAGGAGGTTTTTTTATTTTATTTTATTTAAGGAAATTGTATTTTTGAAGTCAGTTTTAAGGGTACGATTACTTCCATTATAATTGCGTAGTCCAGTTCCAAAACTCTCCTGGTCCACTTTCACTAAAACTGAGCAATTCATGACAAATTGATTTGCAAGCCCATTTGTGGCATGGCTAAAGCAGTTTTTCATAGTGTATCTGTTATTGAATAAGGCGAGTTTTGGAAACTATCATCACGTTAACTTTAGCGCACGTTTAAAAGCTACACAAATCTGTTCAGAACTAATTTTTCCTTGGAGATGGCCAAGGAGAGTTTTGGAATTGGTCTACTCAATTAATTCACTTTTACTGAAAATTGGAAGAAGAGCAGATGTTTGACTTTTTCCCCAAGCAATCATCGCGGAAAATGCACACACACCGTCCTGAATCATCCCGTATACGTGCGAGGCGTGCTCCGAGCTCGCGTGCTGTGAACAATGCAGGGGGCTCCGCCTGCCTGGGTGCCGCAGCCCCTCTTGTTTCCCCCCGGTGGCGGGGGGAGGGGTGGTGAAGGATCGATGGCAAGCTGCTCTATCTGCTGGTTCCCATGGTGACCGCAACCCCCAGCCTCCCTACTGCCTGGTCCTGGCGGCGCCACAACACTGCCCCCTCCCCCCTCCTGCGTCACACACACGTGGGCGACCTTTGAACTCTTCACCGGGCCCTCGCTCACCACGTGGGCGTGCGCCACCGTCCGTCTGCTGCCCTTCCTGTCGTGTCTGCACCTCTGCGGTCCGCTCTTACCTCCTCCCTCTGCTGTCTTGTTTGTTTATATTTGTGTTGCACCCGCCATTCTGACAACAGGACGTCCAGTCATACCTTACTATACATTGTTCACGATAAAATGAGCACTGTCTAATTTTTACTTTCAACTACTATTTTGCATTCATCTCTACTATTTTCAATATTAAAACTGTCATGAAACTAAGCAAAAACTAGTGTAAACGTTTTATCACTCTGAAAACTAAACACCCTTGGTCCCAATAAACAAGGCGTAATTCGGGGATGGAAAGGGGTGGCAGTTGCCACCCCAAAATTTTGTTGAAAGAAAAGATAAAATTTTCTTTTTTTGCTTAGGAATACAATTTTACTAGTATATTTTCCATTACACCGTTTTTTAAATTAGCTAATGATATAAAATAATCAATACAAAAGTGTATGCATAATTTTGATAACAGCTGTTCGATTTCCACCCCATTTTTTCAAATCTTTTTTACCTGGTAATCCTTACCACCTCAATTAAATGCTCACATTAAGCCCATGCCAGTAAAATATAGTTTTTTTTTGGCTATTATAATTGTTGAAAAGTGGTCAGTTTAAATTGAACAGACTATATTTCGATCCTCTCATTTAATAATGCGAGTATTTTTTTAATCCGTACTGCGCCTGTTGCACAGCTTTTCACAGCACCCTACTGTATTTGTGATAGTTTTTTCTGTACCCTTATTCAGACTCTAGCTGTCTTATAGCCGTGGACTCTATTCAACCCTTTGGGGCCGCGGAGGTCGAATGGTCAGACCATTCGCCTCCCACCAAGGCGATCCGGGTTCGATTCCCGGCGGGGTCGGTCTCCGGATTTTCGCATGTGCGAATCATGCCTTACACTGCCGTTGGCCGGCGGGTTTTCTCTGGGATCTCCCGTTTCCCCTGCCCCACCCCCTCATCCCGACACTAAACACCTCGATGTTGAGCGCTGACCAAAATCTCTCACTCACTCTGTTCAACCCTGCTATGCCGCGATGCACGCCTCTTCTTACTTACAGAAGCCGCTAGGTGTATGTGGTTCAGCCTTGAGACACGCTCACTCCCCATCCATGTCTTTAGCGACTAATGCTATAAATGCACTAGTATTTCGCGCATTAATCTGGCAACAGCCTAGACATCTCGGACCTGTACACACACTGGTCAAAGTCAGGTGTCCATTGGCTTGTAACCGTAACACGTGTCACCACCACGACTTGTTTCCTTATTTATCACTGGCTTGCAGCCGTCAAAGATGTGTTGAAACCGGTGCCGTTTATTCACAGGAGTAGTGAAGTATACAATGTTGGCATTCAACCTGACGTAGAATCAGCACGCGAAATAATCTTGCCTCTCCTAATGCATGCCGGGAGCACCCATTAGACTGAGCCGGGGTAAACGTTGACCAGCTGTACGTTTGTGTCGCTTTCACAATTGGTCCTTGACTTCATTGAGACCTTGTGTATGTCGCTGAGCCAATAATAAACATCTACCAAATGCAGGCCCATATGACTGCGTCAGCGAGCAGCAAATGGACAGCAGCTGTTTACTTAACACATATCCTTGGAGGCCAGCCTTCAGGGCAGTGAATCCGCGAATTTTTCCTGTAACCAGTACAGTCTTTGCTACGAAAAAATATATAACTGTTACATATTGTATACAGGATGTTTCTTAAATAGATGGACTCACTCAGCATAGGTGTGTTTCTTACGAAAAAAAAAATTAGACAAGAATGTAAGACTTACCATCTAAAGTGCATTCTAAGGGCGTTCAGCCTCTTTGTAGTGTAACCAGTTAATTGCAATTGTTTTTCAAAACAAGTCTAAAACAAACAAATACTAGACTCTGGTAAACGATTAATTGGACACAGTCCTAGGGGCTGTGGGATGTGTTAACACAAAAAAAAAAAAAGTATTTCTTGACAATTAAGGGTTGCAAGCATTATAATTCTCAAAAAAAAAAAATATGAACCAGTAATTCTTCTGCATTTATGTACATTTTAATAGTTAACATGTAAAAACAAGCATAAAAGATAGGTATCATCTTTGTCATACCCGCAACCATTGTCGCTGAACAAACGCTGATGTTACACAACCAGGAATTACCATAATCTGGTTTACGCGTTTAACCGCAAGTAAATTTTACTATTCAATAAATATTACTGTCAAATAAATCGTAAGTTCATTTTTCTCAATGAATATATCTGCGCGAGAGGTTTACGGATGTTTTATTTTCAAATGAAAACGCGAGTATTTTTGAAATTCAGTTATTATACACACCTAGATATTATCATATAAAAAATTATTAAAAATGACAGTTTTCTATTTTTGATCTTTGAAATAACTGTGTAATTAGAGTGCATGACTGTATTTAGTTTCTTGGACATACTCCATTGCGATACAGATGATTGTTATAGATGATTTCGCGGTTGAAAGTCCTTATTTTTGTAGAAACAGTTTTTAATTTTTTTAAACTCGGAAGTGAAGCATACTACTGCATAGTGCCGCATAAATAAACGTCCACTGATAAAATATATACTCCGTAGAATAATCTCATATAATTTTGATGAGTAGTTCAGATTTTAGTAAAATTCACATTTTTATTCTCAGAATTTCGTATAAGCGAAAAATAAAGTAATCAAATATGGCGACTGATGCGGGGTCATTAACATCGCAATGTGACTATTTAATATAAAATGCGTGCATTTATTAATGCTCAGCAATTAACTTACGCCCACAGTTAAGTATACGCATCAGTGGTTAGTTCATGTTGGGAGGGTCTTGAATAATGCTCTATTTGCCGTGACTCGCTTATACACGTTTGTTACTGCTGTTGGGGTCGGTGTTTATCGGCCTCCCCATCCCCATCGCGTCGTACCCTGACGTCGTTGACGGCAGCTAAGTAGATGAGTTAAGAGAACGTCGAGAGGGGAAGGCAGTTGTGCTGTGGGTGGAGAGTTAATAACAAGGGAACACGTATTGTTGTGTGACATGAGATGGGGAAGGGGGAGAGAAGTAGGAAGCTGGGAAGACGCTGGCGTCTTGGTGCCAGCCATCATTCTTGACGCAGGCGTCGATCTGTCGTTTATCGCGCCGGTACGTCCCTATATTAAACCACAAATTGTTTTTTTTTGTATTAAAAATACATTGATTATTTAAAAATTTCGGCATTTATAGTTAAATAATATTTTTGTGTACAAGAAATTGTAGCCTATGACATCGTTATCCGCTGTGAATTTTTTTCCAGTTTGGTATGCGAGTTGGTTTGTGTGTCATCCTTAAAACCGTAATACGCAAGTTTTGACTTTGACAAGCCATCCATAACTCAAGAACTATGAGAGATAAAAAAAAAATCATAAGAGCAAAATTTAGTCACATTTTGTGTCTAAGATAAGAAAGAAAAAAATGATATGGCACAAATATAAAAATAAAAAACATGGTGATGAAAATTGCTGTATGCCGTGCCCAGTGGTTTCAGGCGCATGTATGCAACCTATATTAACCCCACCCATATAAATCAAGGCTAATTTTAGGTTCGCTATAGCATTAACAGTATTACACATATCAACATAATATTCGCGTTTTATAAGAGACAGAGTCGTTCATATTTTCGCTGCGTTTCCCGAAGTTTATTGCTAAAGAATGGTTGCTACGAATTTGACAAAAAATGTTTTCGTATCACGTTCATAACGTAATCGTTTGTTATACTGGACTTCGACAAACGCGGCGAAAATAAGAACGACTTTGTCTTTGATATACTGCAAAGATAACGTTGACATATGTGTGATACTCTTTATTGCTATAGCCAACCTAAAATTAGCCTTGCTTTATATGGGGTTAATGCGGATTGCATACATGCGCCTGAAACACTCATACGGCCTCTGGTTCAAGTGTGATAAAATCGTAATTTTATATCTTTATGAAATATTGTTAGTTTTGTAGACGATACTTGTGAGTACAGTTCCTTCTTACAAAACAATTTTAGCTCTCATAGTTTTCTCAGAACGTTGCGTCAAATTTAAAATTTGCGTGTTCTACTGCCATGCAAATAGTGAAAACCATCTGACCTACTTGAATAAAATAATTCGCAGTGATATTACATCCCATAAGCTACGCAATGAAGTATTAAAAAGACCATAACGTAGTATTTTGAATGTTTTTAAAAATCAACAGAAGTACGGGAAAAAGTTAAAAATTCAGGAATTTTTTTTTTAATACAAAAATAGTTCACGGGATTTTCAAAAAAATGTTTTATTACGTAGCCCACAGTATGTTATTTTACTGTGAATTATTTCATGTACATAAGTCAATTGGTTTTCACTATTTGCACGGCAGCAGAACAAGCAAATTTTGACTTTGACGCACCGTTACGAGAAAACTATGAGAGCTAAAAATTCTATTGTAAGAGGAAACTGCACTCACAAGTATCGTCTACAAAACTAACGCTATTTCATATAAATGAAAAATTTTGACTTTATCGCTCTTGAACACCCTTGAAAGACCGCGAACGAGAAATGTACTAGTGTGAGGTGTGTAACATGAGTAGGGACGGCTGATTTTCGCGAAAAGTGCCTTACTTGCATGTCTGCAGGTCTGCTTCACGGTCAGTGATTGGACTTTTAAACTTCCACCGCAAATCATAGACTGTGATTGGCACGCAGCCCAGTAACCACGTAGCAGAACTGCAGGTGTGCACGTAAGGCATTGAAACAAAATGGGACAAAACTCTTTTCGCGAAAATCAGCATTCCCTGAACATGACGTGTTAAGGGCGCAGACTACCACAATTTTCATCGCCATTTTTTTTTTTTTTTTTTACTTTTTGTGTGTACCAAATAGTTTTTTTTTCTTATTTTAGACATAAAATGTGACTAAATTTGGCTCTTATGAAATTTTTTAATCTCTCATAGTTTTCGTGTAATGGCTTGTTAGTAATATTTTACATGTTTCCGTTTTAACGACTACACTAAAACCAACTGATATTCCAAACACAAAAAAATCACAGTGGATAAAGACATTGCAGGATACAATGACACGCTCATAAAATTAAAGAAAAAAATTATTTGTATTTAAAAAAATATTGAATGTTTTACATTTTTATTTTCAGTTTCAGCATTTTTTAAAAATTCAAATAATTTTTATTCTTTAATTTTATGAGCATGTCATTGTAGCCTGCAATGTCTTAATCCACTGTGATTTTTTTTTTAGTTTGGTATATCAGTTGGTTTTAGTGTAGTTATTAAAACGGAAACATGCAAAATAAGAATTTAACAAGCCATTACGCGAAAACTATGAGAGATAAAAAATTTCATAAGAGCCAAATTTAGTCACATTTTCTGTCTAAAATAAGAAAAAAAAAATATCTGGTACAAATAAACAACAAATTAATGATGATGAAAATTGTGGTACCCGCGCCCTTAACGCTATGATTAGGGCCCGGTAGTTTCCGCGAAAAAGATTTTTGCCCCACTTTGTTTCAGTGTACGTGTACACCTGCAGCTCAACTTCATGATTATTGGCAGAGTGTTTTTGTTCAGAGCCGTTATTCATTTGACTGTGCCAATCTGTGCAAGGATAACTGTGACACTACACGTCTGCCCAAAGCAGAGATGCAGATGCGCATGTAAGGCACTGAAACAAAGTGCTGCAAAAAATCTTTTCGCGAAAACTACCGGGCCCTAGCCATTATATTTCAAACTCAAAAATTTTTTAACCGAATGCTTTGAAAAAATTTGAGACTGTGTACTGTCATTCGATACACAGTTTTGCGAGAGCGCTTTTTAAAAATAATGTATCGTTTACTAGCAAATAATTATTTTGCTTCATTATGGCATATTTTGACAGCAAAATATGTTATATTTCAGACACAAAAATCTAAAAATCCGTTCAGTGTATTGTAACAGAAAAATTCTGATACGAACGATGATTAGAGATGATGGTATATCGCGAAAATGTTGTGTGCCAACATACACTTGAAAACACTATATATTCTTGCAACATATATGATTGGGTGATATACGTCTGACACAACGTAGCTCTCTACAGACCAATAACAGTCATCAAATATTACAATAGCGGGATTCTTATTGGCTCAGTCAAATAGAGTAACAGCTCTAGGCACAAGCGAAAGCCAGTAATCTTGTGATAAACTGAACGTGTGTTGAAATGCAGCAAATAGACAAGTTTTCCTGCGATATACCATCACTTCTAACGATGTGTTAAAACTGTAAGAATGAACTTTTGATATATGTATTAATTAATAAAAGTATTTTGGAAACGCCTGCAAAACTAAAGAGCGACGAGGCAAGGTCAGTGTGTGAAGTAGTCTGACATGTTGCAGATATGAGGGGAGTGAAGAGAGCGGCCGGCAGAAGCGTCGCCATGGAGTCAGAGGAACATGGTGGCGGCGGGGCTGATGAGGGCTACCTGCTGGTGAGGTCCACATGGCAAGGGCAGTGTGTGAAGTAGTCTGACATGTTGCAGATAGGGGAGTGAAGAGAGCGGCCGGCAGTAGCGTCGCCATGGAGTCAGAGGAACATGGTGGCGGCGGGGCTGATGAGGGCTACCTGCT
>PNEQ01089051.1:0-20353 GCA_003012365.1 Medauroidea extradentata | reverse complement strand
AGGAGTAATTGTGTGCATAACTAATTGTGTTGTGAGAGTTCTAGTTGATTACTGTTTTGTGTATTTCGTAGCTTTGTGAGCTATTAAATCCAGTACTTAATTTAACTCTTTTATTTGTAATTATAAGACCTCTATCCCAAAGAACTCATGGGAATTGCCCACATATAAAGTTTGTGCTCTCAAACTTGTAACATTATAAACGTGGCGTCATAACAATGAGGTTCCGACCTTGTGTGAAGTATGTTTTCTTTTCGTACGTTGGCACGACGGGCACACGTAGAATATTTTCGTAGAAAAAACCTGTTTACGAAAACGTTGCAGCGCATTTCAAGCGTGGGGTAGGCGGCCCCCTTAACATACATTCTTGGAGGCTAGCCTACAGGTCAGTGAACCGGCGAATTTTTTCCAGTCTCTACGTATATAAAAACCACTGCTTCTTTGTGTTCCCGCATTAGAGGACAATGGACGGAGATGGGGGAAAATCGCGAATATATTTTTTGCCAACGTATTCCACACATTAGTGTCTCGTACTGCACATTTTATGATTGTACGGCGGTCATGTTGTATGACCTGTTTACAAACGAATCACAGATGGTTGGTCGTAGCCAGAGCCTGTGATTTTCTGTGAAAATAATTCTGCACCATCTGGTTTCAGTGTCTTGCCTGGACACCTGCAGCTCAGCTTCTTGTCCAGTGATTGCAATTATTTCAACTGCCAACGTATTGTGATTCTACCCGCAAATCACAGACGTGTGGTGTCGCAGTGACCTAGTTCTGATTGGCCAGTCAAATGAGTGACGCCTCTGCTCAGACACGGTCTGCCAATAACCATGATGCACAGTACCAAATATACGAGTAAGGCATTGAAACAAAGTGATGCAGGATTATTTACACAGGAAATCGCTGGTTCTAGTCATAGCACACGAGAATTATAACTGGCCCAGTCAAATAGGGACTCGCCAGTAACGAAAGAAAAGCGTCAGAAATGAATACATTAGATTGAAGCCTAGCAAACAGTCAATATTTCTCGCGATAAATCACCATCCCCAACAATGAATTTTACAATCGGACAGTGTTATGCAAAAATTAGTCAACCCTTAATTCAACAAACTCCAAACAATGCCGTATAATGAATGCCCGCAAGGCGATTTTGTGTTTTGGTTTGCTTTAAAAACTCTCACATATTTTCATTAATATGAAATTATCAGTTTGAGATAATTGTCAGATTCCACTAGACGTCAATATTATTTGCTTCATATACATTTAAATGTGAATTTAACCTTTTTTGCATAACACTGTCCAATTTGATTTATATCACTGGCTGAATAGTTATTTAGGCGCACCATACAAACTGCCGACCAATAGCAGCAGTCAAATGCGCACAGTAAATGTTTTTTTTTATTCTATTATATCTCACAAACTAGTACCTATATTACTACTAAACTACCCAAGGGTCCTCAACCGGACTTGATAATTTGTGCCCCAGTTTGTTTCACTGCCTTACGCGAACATCTGCAGCTCTGTTCCATGGTTATTAGCAGCATATATTCAAGGGCGCCATTTCAAGCTTTTCTTATAGGGAGGGGGTAAGATTTTTTTTTATTTTTAAATTAAAGAATTATTGCAATGAGCTACTTAACTTACAATGGCTATAGTGTTACCATTTTTCTTAATTAAGCATGTGTAAAACCAGAAACTTAAATAATAAAACTTCAGTTTTATGTGCTTAAGAACACACAAAAATTTTATTCACGTTTCAGTCTGAAATCAGAGGGGGGATTTGTCTCCCCTGTCCCTAACCTAAATGACAACCCTGCGTGTATGTGTGGGGTGACGTTTTTTTATTAGATTGCGCCAATCAGAATTAGGTTACTGCAACGCCACACGTCTGTGATTTGCTGGTGGGACCTCAAGGCATGTAAGAGTTAATACACCCAATCACTGACTATGTAGCAGAACTGCAGATGTGCACGTAAGGCATTGAAAGAAACTGGAGCAAAATTCTTTTCGTGTAAATTTCATGTCCCTAGCAATGACTTAAACGAAAAAGTAACCCACATGGACGTTCTTCACATTTAATCCGCGAAATTTCGGGATCTTTAAGGTAAGCAATATTCATTTGTAAAATGTATCCCCATTTCTTTTTATTTCTACAAACTGAATTCCAGATGTTAGTACATTGCAGCACATATGTGTCGCGTTCTTTCTATTAACTCGAAAAGACGTGTCATAAACTTAATGTTGAAAACCAGCAGCCAAATAAACAGGTTTCCTTTTGTTTTAATGACTGTAAAATAAGAACTAACGTAACCACATTGATTTATTTGTACTGTGTCCGTTGTAAGACGTAAAACAACGCGAAATGGACGAAAGGAAGGAACAAGGAAAAGCAAACAGAAACCGCGGGGAAAATACGATAAAAAGTTGCGAAGCAGCTGCGATGCTAACAGTAGATGTTTAAATGGCTGCTATACGATCTCTGTTGCTACTTAGCGTTTTATCGTTCTGCCTTGCGGTTTTCATTTGTTTTTCTTGTATTTTATTTCTTCCATTTCGTGAAGGCTTGTACCTGGCAGTTAACAGCTTAGGTTTGATTCCTGTGACGGTACTTAATAATCTCCGCGCTGAATTTGAATAAGACAATAATTGGCACAACCAACAAAGTGGTGTATCTAGCAATTAGACATTCTAACTCTACGCATTTAGTGCATGAGTGCTATATGTTTGGTTTATGGCAAATTTACCTTTATAATGAGACGTAACGACACAAAATAAGCAGGAAGTTTAAACAAAACAGAGCTGAACATTTTTCCACTAAATGAGAAATAACTCTAGCTCTGTCACAGAACAGCTAAACACGCAGAAGAGAAACAACAGTACATGATGTGAACTGATCAGAGGTATGAAGGACGAATATTCTCCAATTAGAAGCTGGAGATGAACACATAAGAATAGCAATTCTTCCAAAGCTTGGAGTACATTAATATTGCCTTGTATCTTCAACTTCAATTTATATACAATCTCCTATTTTTACGCGTAACTTAACTTCTTCCCAGTGTATTTTATGTAATAAAAATCACTTCAAATTACGTTTCTATGTTATTTTTAACACAGCACGCTTAACATGAGACCCCTCAAAATGGATTTGAAAAAAAAAAAAAAAAAAAAAAAAAAGCTGTTTCAGTCTCCTGTACTGTACGTAAAAAAATACAAACCTAACTTATAAAACAGAAACACAGAATCATTCGTTTAGCTTTAACACCTGCTTAGCACAAGTAAAATAAATGAATAACTGCTAAGTATCCCATAGATTAACACTCCTGCGAAAACTCTAAAAAGTGTTGCGAATAGGGTAGACATTATACTTCAAACACGCGCCACTGTCACCCGTAATGCCTCCCTTTTTTCAATTCCTTCTGCTGATAACCAAGCACCAGGGTACAGTACGTATCTTAATAATACAAACATTGCCATGTGAATAACTAGAATTGTGTAGACTTACATATTTACATGGACTCAAAATATAACGTTAGACGCCGTAATAAAATATATTTATTTGTGAAGGTTCGAGTCGAAGAAGTGCGGTGCGGTAAGGACGACACAACAGGCATATAACGACTCAACCTACCCTCTAAGCTCAAGTCACTGGACTGGTGTAGACATCTCGCCGACAGCTAACCTGTATGAGACATTCAGTGGTAACCCTTTTACTTAAGGGCGTAATATTAATAATAAAGGTGGATTGCACGCGTCCATATCTTTTAATGTCTAAAAAGATTGCAAATCCCTCACCGGCCACGATTTTGGCTGCAGTTAATAAAGATTTAGAGACTGTAGGATGGCCTTAAATAGGTACGCACATTGTTACAGTTGCACAACCCTATGACGTCGGTGGCGTAGCAAGAAAGGCGGTTAGGGGGTGCTGGCTATCAACAAGTCACCAAAAAGAGGCAGACTGCAGCAACAAATATGTCCCAGAAATCCGATGACTTGAGAAGTTGTGGGTCTTAACACTTAACCAACACCCTTGCACTCATTCAGCAGGAATTGCTCCGTCCCTGGGTATAGCTGGGAGCCAACCAGATGGGAGGATTTTGACGGCCTGGAAGGGAGGGGGCGAAGAATGGTATAGACCACGGTCTTATAATTACAGGTATGGGCGCTAGTCTATCTAACAATGCTATTCAATTGACCCCTCTATGACTGAAAGCGCCACTAGCAATGAAGTGTTGGTTTAGCATTGCAATATAGGGTCGTACTACATCTCCTAGCAGCTCCGACACGAGCTTGCCCCTTGTAAGTCCATTTACGCAATGTTAAAACAACCCCAGAGTACCAGTGTCACCAATCAATCATACGAGGGTCAATTTTCAAGTCCAAGTGTCCAGACCTGTTCCTCTATAGCCGTGGTATAGACACCAAGCTAGCTACCGAGAGTCAGGGTCTGATAGAGAGTCATCTGCTCCGGACGACGACCGCACCTAAGGACTCTGGGTTCGAGTCTGTGTGCGACCCTCTGACTTAGAGCGAGCACCGACGGCGAAGGACTTCTTCTCTACCTTCAACGGCGGCACGAGCGGTGAGTCTACTAATGGTTTAGGGAAGAAGAGCGTTCCCTTACCTATTTCCTATCTCGCGTTATCCTAGCCCTTCCACTCACATCTTATTCTTTATTATACCGTTGTTACTTCCTTGTATCTTCTATAACCAATAAACCCTGTTGTCTTTCATCTCTAGCTTATTTATCTTCCCCTTCCCGGCTAAACTTTGTGCAACTTTCGTGGAATGTGATTTCTAGTCAGGCATCACAAGAGGGCCAGTACTTTTCGCGAAAATTATTTTGAATCACTTTATTTCAATGCCTGTAGTGCACATCTTCATCTCTTCTTCGTGGTTATTGGAAGCGAGCCTTTGTGTAGGAGCTTAACTAACTTGACTGAGCCAATCAGAACAACGTTACTGCGACACCACACGTCTGTGATGTGCAGGTAGAACTCTAGGCGCTGAGAGTTAGCATTCATTCACTGACCATGAAGCAGATCTGAAGGCACTGAAACAAGTTGGCGTGGAAGAAAATTTGTTCGATTCCTGGTGGGGTCGGTCCCCGGATTTTCGCTTGTCGAGTCGTGCCGAACGATGCCTCTGTTCGGCGAATTTTCTCGGTGATCTTCTTCCCCCCCCCCCCAACTTCCCTTCATTACGTCACCGCTCCATACTCACCTCATGTCATCCCTGACCAGAGCTAAAGACCTCGATGTTGAGTACTGACCAAAATCTCTTCGCTCACTCAAAAATCTTTTCGTGGAAACTACCTAGTCGTAGGCATCACTCGCGTAAACGTGGTAAACATGCGTAACTTCATATTTGCACGGCATAGCGTTCGTTTATAGCCGTTACTTCTGACTACATTTTCCTTTTGTGAAACATTTTTAGCTTCTATAGTTTTCCCATAGCGGCATGTCAAAGTTAGCATTTGCAGGTTACGGGAAATTGGGACTTATAAAAAGCAAACGACTTACCCGAGTGAAATAATTTATATTAAAATTAGGTATTATGGGCTATATGCTAAAATGTCAAATTACACAACGAAGTCATTTTGTTTTTAATTACCATAAATTAAGTAAATTTTTTTAAGTAAAAAAGAATTTAATTGAATTTTTAAATCTTTTAACACATGGCCCATTTAATTTAATTTCAGTATAAAGTATTTCATTAAGGTATGTCACTTGGTTTTTGTTGTTTCTATATTCACGTAACATATAAATTGTTTACTTTGTCATGTCGCTATGGGAAGACTACGAGAGCACACCAAGTTTAACAATCGGAAAATGTAGCCATAAGTAAAGTCTATAAAACAAATACTAGGCCGTATAAATATAAAATTATGCAATTTTGCCAAGTTATCGGATAAACGCCTACCGGCCGAATCTCTACACACAGCTCGATGGCGTGGCCACATTTTAAGATGGCGTGGTACATAATTCAACGCTAAAAACATTAATCTATAACTGTAAGTTTCTTGAAGCCAATTTGCGAAAATTAAACAATAGCAATCCTAGACAACAGTTTTAGCCAACGTTTTAAACAAAATTGTTTCCAGTGTTACGAACTTCTGAGACACAATCTCTGACGCCGGAACCTCGTGCATTTAACTGCGGCGCAAGAGATCACGCATAACGAATTAGAAATTCTGGATAAATATTTACTCATAAAGTTGGCAAATACCATCACCTAGGATTGTCGTTGAGTATTTTATTCATATTGACTTCGGGAAAGGCGTAGACATCAATTGATTTTTTCAGCGTTTATTTATCTACCACGCACTGTTAAATTACTTCGAACGACCTGTATATGAAGTAACGATAAACGGAGTACTTGGGATGATCATCTTGTGCAAAATAATTAAAAAATAATGTGTCATGTGACCACGGTCGATATTTATTTTTAGAACGGTACAATTTTAACACCTTGATTGTTGTTTAGGTATCTCTGTTTATATTAAAAAGTGGCAGGAAACTTAAAATTATCTTATACGAAAAAATGGTTCCAAAACTGCTTATATTATCCCGCATAGTAGGATGGGGATAAAGTGAACTCTTTCGAAGCCGTAGTTAGTTATTTCTTATCAGTTACCGTAATTTTTGTTTTCCTGCCACTTTTTAACGTAAACAATACACTCGAAGTAAAGACCCTGATACGTAGAGACGGTGCATTGTCGGTCGGTGCCCAGCCGTTGCCATTTTGGCTTCTGATTGGAGAATGTGGCCATGATGTCAGAGTCGTGTTGTCGGGGACGGTGGAGATGGCCAACTTTTATCTTTCACCAACAACTCGCCAACAATCCACCGATTCGCGTCCTTCATAAGACTGACCATCAGGACATCAGGACGTTTCGATTAGCCATATATATGCGCCACGAAAGTTACGAGCCACTTTAAAATATAGTGTTTATTCGCGTGCACTACAATCTGTAACGAACTTATTTTAAAATATTTACAGCATCATTTGCAACAAAATTTTGCAATTATAAAAAGAAACAGACGATCGACGATTGAGCTATCATCAGCCATTTATTGCCGGAACCACGGTCGTAGAAGAACAGGTCTGGACACTCGCCTATCTACCAATGTATTTTGCTTGACCCCCTTGTTGTTTGGCTGTAGTTCGTCAAGTTACCTAGAATTTTGTGTTTTATTGGCGCTTCAGTTAGGGCGGTCAGACTCAAACTCCACCCACTTTTTTCCATAGTTAAATTTATAAAGTAAATTTGTGAGCGAAAGAAGTATTTCATAAATTGATTAAAAAAATGCGTTTTGATGAATTGTACATCTTAGTGGGAAGGAAGTGGGCGGAGTTGAGTCCGACCGCCCTAACTGAAGCGCCAATAAAACATATTATTCTCGGTAACTTGGTGAACTGCAGCCAAACAACAAGGGGGTTAAGCTTCCAGACGAGTGTCTAGACCTGTTCTTCTACGACCGTGGCCTCTCATTGTAGCACACAGCAAGAAGATGAACGACGAGGACCTGACAACAACACGACAGCGACAATCTTACCGTCTCTATGTGGCAGGGCCTTAAGGGCGCGGTCTACCACAATTTTCATCATTTTTTTATTTTTTATTTACACCAGATATTTTTTTCTTATTTTAGACACAAAGTGTGACTCAATTTGGCTCTTATAAATTTTTTTTTATCTCTCATAATTTTCGCGTAATGGCTTGTTAAAGTCATATTTTTCATGTTTCGTTTTAAGGACTACACTAAAACCAACTGATGTACCAAACTAAAAAAAAATCACAGTGGATAAAGATATTGCAGGCTACAATGTCATGCTCATAAAAATAAAGAATACAAATTATTTGTATTTTAAAAAATTTTTAATTTTTAAAATTTTTGTTTTTAATTTCAGCATTTTTTAATACAAATAATTTTTATTCTTTATTTTTATGTGCATGACATTGTAGCCTGCAATGTCTTTATCCACTGTGATTTTTTTTTAAATTGGTACATCAGTTGGTTTTAGTGTAGTCCTTAAAACGGAAACATGCAAAATTTTAATTTAACAAGCCATTACGCGAAAACTATGAGAGATAAAAAAGTTTCATAAGAGCCAAATTTTGTCACATTTTGTGTCTAAAATAAGAAAAAATATATCTGGTACAAATAAAAAATAAAAAAATTGTGATGAAAATTGTGGTAGACCGCGTCCTTAACAATCAAAGTGCTTGAATATACTTTACTCTAAAGTATATAGTTAAGGTCACAACAAATAATAATTTTTAATTATTCTAGACAAGACGGTCGTCGAAATTGCGAACCACCTACATCGGCGCTGGACAGCAGTTTCGGAACGCGGCCTATGTACAGCGGCCGTGCAGACGGTGCGATGGGAGCAGATGCTGACAGACGGATCAGACGCACGTCACACTCACCGCATCTCAGCCGCCGACTGGTGTCGCCTGCGTCATCGATGACGTCACCGGGTGGCCGGTAATAGCACACGCGCCGCGCACACGTGCGCCCGGCAGGGTCGGCGTGGAGCCACCAACCACCAAGCTTCCCTCTCGAGCTTCTCCTTTAAGAGGCTGTCTCACCTGTTTTCTTTTGTTCAAGTTTTCCATTTTCTTTTGATAAGTCAGTGGGCGACGAATTATCGGAAATGTCTCTCTTAATAGTCTCTCTTAATAGAAAAGTTCACTGAAAAAAAAAAGCGTATAGTTGTAGGTACCGTTCATTCTGTTAAGGGTTTGTTCCCGAGTTTTTTTCAGACTGGTGCCAATAACTCAAATATTTTTTAACCAAAAGTTTTGAAAAAATTTGAGTCAATGTACAATCACACGATGCACAATACTGTGGACTCGTTTTTTAAAATAATGTACTATTTGCCAGCAAAAATATAATTTCCTTCATTTTTGCTTATTTTCACGACGAAAAACGTGGTACTTTGGGTAATGAAATCTAAAAAACCGTTCAGTATAATTCTACAAAAAAATCCAGCTACAAATTATAACATATAAGTGTCAAAACTGCCCAGCGAAATTTTTGTTATGAGTATTATGTAGCAATAAAAAAATATTTTCGAAAAAACTGCAAAACTCCGTGACAAGGCCTTAAAATAGGGACAACAAACCAGTTTGGTTGTCGGTATTATGTGAGCTTTTTCTTCAACAGTCTGGTTGGTAGAAGTAACAGAGAGCTTTATTTCTTCTACACAGCAGATAGTAACTTCTACAGTACGGCTTGTTAAGGGTGCCGCCTACCCGCGCGTCAGAGGCTCAGCAATGACGGAGACATACGGGCGACCTTAAAACGCGCATCAAATGCCGCATCGCCTCAACGAACCAAGCTCTGAAATAGTGTGCAAGTTTCCCGCCGAACAGATTTTACTATGGGACACTAAGCGGTGACCATATAATTTTACTGGTGGAAAGTCTGTAGCAAAGTTCAGTGCAGGTCGCAATCTGAGTCTCGCGTACATACGGTTAGTACATTTTGAAGTACGGCAGTCGGAAAATGCCAATTTTAGCCATGTAGGAGGGCACAGAAACAGTGTTTTCAATGAGCATAGTATCTCCGCAATGAGGTTCCGACCTTAACTAAATTTAGTTTTCTTTTCGTACTTTGGCACAACGGGCACACGTAAAATTGTTTCGTAAGAAAACCTGTTTAAGAACACACTGCAATGCATTTGAAGCGTGAGGTAGGCGGCCGCCTTAAGAATATTTGACCAGTAAAAATTCAAAATTTTATATTTGTGCCAAACACTGTTCAACTTTTACACATCAGATAATATGTCAATTTCCCAAATAAAAAAAAATTGGGTCTCATAGTTTTAGCATAATCACCTATCAAAGTCACAAAATGGCAGTTGCGGTGTAGCCAAAATAATAAAAAATAATTTACTTGAAAAATCAAGCTAATTCATATCGATACTTAATGATGTCAACTACTTCAAGACACTTTTGTAAACACAAAGCGATACATTTTTGTATTTTTTTAAAAACTGATGAAAATGAGTAAATTTTTGCATAACTTTGACATTCGGCTACTACTGAAATATTGAAAATTAACTTTTGTCAAACATGTCATGAAATGCATTGATACACTGACTTTCAGTTCCCGTAATTTTGAATTCATTAGTTAATTACTTTTTTTTTATTATGGCTGCACCGTAATGGCCATTTCGTGACTTTGATGAGTGATTTTGCAAATACTATTGGGCCTATTTTTTTTTATTTGGGAAAATGACGTGTTATCTGATGTGCAAAAGTTGAACGGTGTTTGGCACAAATATAAAAAAAAATAAATTTTACGGGTCCAACGCCCTTAAAGGAACTGTCCAGATAGTACCGACAGCCAAAATTATTTTCTATCACTATTTTAACAGAAATATAGTAACTTCAACATTTATTTTTTCTAAGTGTACGTTTTAGGTTTAGGTGAGTATTCGTGCACTAACTTGAGGAGTTAAAGAGATAATAACTATCGAAAATATTTGATTTAGCTTAATTATTTCATTACTATGTTTTAATACTTCGAATACAAAGTTGTAACGAATAATTATTTTTCAAATAAATCTTGCCGAATTTGGCATCAGGAAGAAAATAACAAAAGTTCAGCATACTTGTTGACACGAACTCTGGGTGAGCGTATGTTGCCTTCTCGAGACCTAGAAGTACAGGAGCAATAAGGGCGAGACAGCGCACGTATCACGCCTCACTCTAGCCTCTAGGCTCAAATCACTGGATTGGCCGCCGACAACTCGCCTTTATGAGACATTCAGTGGTAACCTGTTATTTTATGACGTAATATTAAACATAAAGATGTCTTGTACACGCCTATAACATTTAAAAGATCCTGCGCTAAAATTTGCATGCTTAAAAAAAGACAGCTAAACTCTCATTTTCGCTGTTTTCGGCCGTTAGATAATATTCTTAGAGATAATAGAGGATAGTATATCGCCGAAATATTTGTGCCAACATAACCTTGAAAACGCTGAAGACAATTGCAACTTGTATGATTGGGCCATATACGTCTGACACAACGTAGCAGTCTGCAGACCAATAACAGGCATCAAATATTACAATAGCGGGATTCTTATTGGCTCAGTCAAATAGGGCAACAGCTCCACGTACAAGCTAAAGCCAGTAATCTTCTAGTAAGCTGAGCGTATGTTGAAACCCAGCAAACAGTCAAGTTTTCCCGCGATAAACCATCATCTCTAACCATCATCTCTAAATATTCTTTATTGAGTAGTCAGAGACCCGGAAATTTCAGAAAACGTCAGATATCAAACTCTGTACGCGTTAAGTAGTTTTGCGATTACGTCACTATTACGGAAACCTTTCTTTGAGAATTGTGAACCAATAGCAGACCTGCTTAGTAACGCTCACAGACTCCCGCGCTACCTTGTCACGTGTACAGCTGTCCACTCACTGTAGCAGCAGCTAATGTACAAGTAACTGAGGACGTAGTGTATACAGTACTGTGGAGTCTATCTGGCTGGACGTTGAACCCGCCACATTTCCGGGTCTATATGAGTAGTATTAAACCTGAAATGGGTATGCACACGTGTAACGTACTTTAAATGCTATTTCTAAACAGACGTCACTCGTGTGTACGTTGAGCAGTTTTGAATATTCTGATAACGGCCGTAGCTCTGCATACCGCTCGGTGTCCTGGACATAATTCTGCGCTAAAAGAATAGAATCAGATTTAAAATTTTAATTTATAGAAGTCAATTTCCTTAAAAAAAACTTGGATTTGAAAAACTACCCGAGCAGAATCTTTTCTCTGGTAAGTATGTCTGAACAACAATCTCTAACGCCAAAATCTCGTATATTTAACCACAGCGCATAAGAGCTCGCGCTTAACAAATGCACCATTCTGGGTAAATGTTCGCTCATAAATTTGGTAAATATTGTTATCTAGGGTTGTTGATTTGTTGGTTTTCCACACTGACTTCAAAATAAAAATGTGTTGATTTGAAATGATATTTTTGGCGTTTATGAATTAACACTCTTAAATTAGCGTAGTGTGCATTGATTTTATATTCTCGAGGACTCCGGGTTCGATACCAGGTTCCGACCATCCTGATTTCGGGTTTCCGTGTTATACCAAAATCGCTTCAGGCGAATGCTGTGATGGTTCCTTAGCAAAGGCCATGGCCGAATCTTCTCTCAGTCCCTGTCCTTGTGTAAAGTCGTGTATCACTGTCTGTAATGGCGTCGCTGTCGAAGATCAGTAAAGCCCAACAAAATGAAACAAAAATAGATCTGGATGACTGCAGTTTAGGATCTTATTGGACACGAAGAGTGCACCTAACATGAGGAGTAGTACTTACATTTACAAACGCAGGTGCTATAATTAGGTACACTAAAATAATTGTTTGGGAAGTACAGGTTAATTTTAAATTGTGGTATTTATCATGTTGTGTACGTCGTATAAAACTGTGTACAGAAAGATTATTTCTGCATAACATCTTAATAACCCGTCTTAAGGCCTCGCTCTTTTGTTTCGCAGGGGTTTCGAAAATATTTTAAACGCAAATTAATACACATATCAAAAAATCGTTCTTACAGTTTTAACACTTGTACATCATCGTTTGTGTCTTAATTTTTCTGTTGCAGTTCACCAAATGGATTTTTAGATTTTTGCCACTGAAATATCACGTATTTTGTTGTCAAAATAAGCCAAAATTAAGCAAAATATTTTTTATGATCTTTGAAAGAACTGTGCAATGGGAGTGCATGACTGGATTTATTTACTTGGACATACTCCATTGCGAAATATATGACTGTCAAAAGGAAACTAAAAAAATAATACAAGAAAACATAAATAAGCAGAGTATGCTTTAGTCATCAGGATACATAAACAACATGGAATTCCAAAACTGGAATCTGGTCAGATAAAAACAAGGAACAAATAGAAAAAAAAGAAATAACAAGAAAACGAAAATAGCTAAGTTGACATGTGACACAACGATGAGACGAGACAAAAACACAAACAGAAATACAACAAAACAACGATGAGACTAAACAAAACACAAATATGTCGGGCACAAACAGAAAAACAACAAACGACACAAATGATGAGACGAAACAAAACACAGTAGTTTTCCAAACAGTCAGTTTTTTATCCTGATGACTAAAGCATACACTGCTTATTTATGTTTTCTTTTATTATTTTTTTAGTTTCCTTTTGACAGTCATATATTTCGCAATGGAGTATGTCCAAGTAAATAAATCCAGTCAAAATATTTTTTGTTAGCTAACTGTACAGTATTATAAAAAAACTCTCTGGCAAAAGTGTGTATCGTATGACTGTACACAGTCTCAAATTTTTCAGAACATTTGGTTAAAAAATATTAGTTATTTGCTGTTGTTTGAAATAAATGAAAGATAATGGCTTTCAAGAAGTCAGAACTAGTAATTTTATACTTCTACGAAGCAGTGTTAGTTTTGTAGGTGTTTCTTGGGAGTACATTTCCCTCTCTAAAAAAAATATCAGCCAGTTTTCTCATCATGGCATTTCAAAGTAAAAATTTGCATGTTTTTACTTCATAAACCCCAAAAAACCAATCAACATAATGAAACTTAATACTTCACAGTGAAAGTACATGTCAAAACAACATATTTCTTGCGTTTAAAAACATTTCTAAAAGTATTAAAATGTTCCAAATATCAGAATTTTTTTTAAATACAATACATTTTTAGAATGTTGTTTTTACATACTGAAAACCATAGCCCATGACGTGGAGATTCACTGTGAGTTATTTCGTATCATTACGTTAATTAGTTTTCGAGGGGTGTATGAAGTAAAAACATGCAAATTTTGAGTTTGAAATATCATTATGGGAAAACGGGCTGAGCTAAATTTTTTTTTTGTAAGGGGAAAATTTACTCCCAAGTACCGTCTACCAAACTAAAGCTATTTTTCACTAACAAAATTAAGATTTTTGCCCCTACGGAACGCCCTTAATAAGCTCACGGCCACACATATTTAATGAGGAATAATATCATTGAATTATAATTTTTAAACACTAAGGACACCAAAAATAGGGTACTAGATATAATGTTTGCTTTTAATATGATACTAAAAAAATTCGAAATAAATTAACAGAATATTGAATTACTCCTTGCAAAACAACGCCTTTCTTATCAAAACTCAATTTATACAACAAGAACTAACTAGCTACGCACTTGTATTATGAACTTTTTACCCCGAGTCGTTAATTGGTTCGTTATAATTTTTCGGCTTATATAATATAATCGGGCGAAAAAATAAAATTGCGCACGCTGGCACGTAATCTAGCACTGACGTCATCTCTCGTGGGAACGAAGGAAACATGAGAAAACTTCCTGAGTTTCAAACCAGTGGGAAAACGTAAGGGGGAGGGGGTGGATTAATTTCGCAGCGTTCTGCGTTCTAATTATTCTATGACAGTCACAAATTCTCGTTTGGAAGTAATAAAGTAACGAAGACGTGACGAAAGAACATGCGATAACACTGTTACGACTACATAATTATGAAAAATATTACCAAGAAAATTCTGCCTCAGAGATATGTCTATTTACTGTGAGGTTGTCCAACCGTTTAGCTCAGTGTTTAAGGTTCCTGGCAGGTGGGCTAAAGGGAAATTTACAACGATCCGTTGCGCCTGTCCGTCATCCGTCCGTCGATCACGTGACTTCAAGTATTTTTAAGGCCTTGTTACCGAGTTTTACAGTGATTTCGAAAATATTTATTTTATTGTTACCTAATACTCATATCAAAAATTTGCTCCACGGTTTTGACACTTATACGTTATAATTTGTAGCTGAATTTTGTTGTAGAAATGTACTGAACGGTTTTTTAGAATTCATCACCCAAAGTACCACTTTTTTTGTCGTTAAAATAAGCAAAAATTAAGCAAAACAATTTTTTTGCTGACGAATGGTACATTATTTTTAAAAACGCATCCATAGTATTGTGCATCGTGTGACTGCACATTGACTCAAATTTTTTCAAAGCTTTTGGTTAAAATATATTTCAGTTATTGTCACCAGTCTGAAAAAAACTCAGAAACAGAGATTCTTGGTTGAAAGTATGTCTTTATGTAATGGAATAATATATTGGTAGAAACATACTAATTTCGCGTCAATATTTGGTGACACACTAGAATTCACTGGCCTATGCACACCCGACCACACTCCGAGGCGTTATTGGTTCTGGGTCTGCGTATATTTGCACGCTCACATTACAAGATAGTGGGTATTTCACACCATACCTTATACGTCAATGGTAGAGATGATGGTGACTGTTTGCTGGGTTTCAAAGCAAGTTCAGCTTCTGAAAAGATTACTGGCTTTCTCTTGTACTTGGAGCTGTTGCCCTATTTGACTGAATAAGAATCCTGCTATTGAAATGTTTTATGCCTATTATTGGTCTGCAGACAGATACCTGTGCCAGGCGTATGTCACCCAATCATACATGTCGCAAGGAACTACAATGTTTTCAAGGGTATGTTGGCACAAAAATGTTTCGCTATATACCATCATCTCTAATCATTTGTTGAAAAGTCTCGGGTTCTTCTTAGTTACCATAAAATCGTGTTTTTGATTGAATTTCTCCGTAACATAAATGCTATGCTAATAAATTAAAAGTAAAGCTAAACAGGAAAAAAGGAGCGTGTTAACGCATCTCTCGGCCTCTCGAACACGTAAAATACGTATATGAAGACGAACACCTTAAGGGCGCCGCCTAACACGCGCCTCAAATGCTTTGTAATTTTACAGGAAAATACTTTTTTATTATTATACTATTCGGCATGGCCCATTGTGTAATGTAGAAAATGAAAACACACTTCGAACAAGGATGCAATGCCGCCTACCCCACGCTTCAAATGCGTTGCAGTGTGTTCGTAAACAGGTTTTTGCTACGAAAATATTCCACGTGTGTCCATTGTGCCAACGTACGAAAAGAAAAGAAACTTCAGACAAGGTCGGAATCTCATTGTTATGACGCCACACTCGTTTAAAACACTGTTTCTAAGCCATCCGACATGGCTAAAAACGGCCTTTCCCGACTTCCTTTTCAAAATGTACTAACCGGGTGTACATGAAACTCAGATTGCGACCTGCACCGAACGTAATTGCAGACTTTCCATCAATAAAATTATATGGCTGTACCGGATTCGTTATTCTGCCCTACATACCGGCAAACCAGGAAAAGACACTGCCGTAAGCGAGCTAAAAGAAGTGTTAAAATGACCCTTATGCGCAGGGTCACCAGATCTAAGGCCGCGGTCTTCTATTGGCCGTTCACGATAAAGTGACCACTGCATAAAATTTTATTTCAGCCGTTTTGCAGCCATCTTTACAGTGTTTAATATGAAAACTTCCACGTAACAAAAAAAACATTGTAAACACTACAACATTCTCAAAAGTGAACATCTATCGACACAATAAAACACAGTTTTAATGACTTACAATTTCTGCTAAGTGCTCAGATGGTAGGGAACAGACTATACTAAAGATGGGCTATGGCTTGGTTCGTTGTGGCGATACGGCATTTGACTCACGCTTCAAGGTCGCCGTATAGCTGCGTCGCTTCTGAGCCTCAAACGTTCACCCAGGTGGGGTGGCCCATTCAACCGACGCGACAGATGCGGCCCGCCGTCGCAAAGCTGGATCTCTCCTACCCCTCTGCCTCCTGTCTTACTCCTCCCCAGTCACCTGGACTGACTGCTCAGAGTAACAATCAGGAAGACTGCTAGGCTTTCTGTTCCGTTGTCAGCGCGGCGAGCCATCTCCAGAAATATCTTCTTCAGACCGGCCCAGCCTAGCGTGGAGCTTGTAAACAGCCAGTCCCTGCTGCCGTATATCACCCGCCGCTCCTGCCGTTTTAAATAGGTCAAGTTTATCTCTTTAAACAAATATCGTCCTACTTAAAATTAACTGTATGTTACTAAAAGCATGGCCCCGAGTTTCTCGGCTTACGAGAGAATTATTTTTTTTCAAACGCAGACGACAGCCGTTATCGTAAAATTGCTTTGTGACTATGTCGCAAACTGGTTTTACTACGTGATGTAACATGTCGAGATAAACTGTATGAAGATTTGAGCTAATTTATCAATTATAAGTAAATTCCATTAACTAACTAATTAGCCGCCATCATGCTGCATTCTATATCGACAAGATCAGAGTACGTAGTGAAAACCAGTTACAGCAAAGTTACACAGCGATTTTACCGGTATCGGTTTCAGTTTATGTTTGAAAAAAAAAAATTATTATCGTCAATCATGTAGAAGCTCGTGGCCAAGCCATTAAGGGGCTTCCCCTCCTGCGCCTCAAACGCGTTGCAGCTAGTTACGATTGTTCTTTTTTTTTACGAAACTGTTTAATGTACATTATATTTTTATATCTACGAAACGAACACACACTTCAAACTTTGTCGCTATAGTTTTATAAATTCTGCACGTTTATTAGAAACATAATTTTGGGCCCCTCAAAATGGTCAAAAACGGCTTTTCCAGACAGCTGTATCTGGGAAAATAACAACCGGATTCTAAAGACATAACTATAGAAACAAACGTTAGACTTTGAACTATGTTGTCCATAAATAAAATAATGTGGTCACCGCTTAAAGTTCCATAGGAAAAAAGACAATAATATAGCACTGGACGCCAGCTGAGTGGCTTGCACGTAGAGGCTTTAATACATTACATACGTGGGTTAGTGGCAGCCTTACCGCTCCTGCCTCACACACACAAACACAACCTATCTAGAGAGGGCCCTTAAGAACTTATGCTGGGGTAGCAAGGTGGTAGGGCCTATGATTACCGTCTACCAGTATGACAGCCTCGGTGTTTAAACGGGGAATATATATTTAAATAATTAATTCTAAATGTGATGATTGGCTTTAATCACGGAGGATGGTTTGGATATGAAGGGGGATGCTTGAGAGGGCGTCTAGGAGAGGAAGACACTGCCTTCAGTGGATTTAGATGAGGACAGCTCAACACCCAGTCCTGAACCCATGGAGATAACTGTTAATGTTCCTTCCCAGTCGGGAATCAAACCCGGGACCTTTTCGCGTCGGCCAGGAGCTCTAACCACTTATCCAAGCAGTCGGACATAACTATAAATGTATTCTACACAAAAAATTATGATATTGTAACAAAAAGCAATTTTAAAACCGAATGTATGCTGGCAATGTGTAGTAAAATAATAATATATATAGTATGACGAGAATACCTGAGTGCCAGGGTATGCAGATCTTCTAAGTAGGAGTTCGTAGGTAATCTACGTACCCAGAAGTATGGCAATAAATGAGGCCATACGATGAAGAAGCGCCGGAATGAGAATGACGGGGAAACGGGAGATCCCCGAGAAAATCCGCCATTAGCAACATCGTCCGGCACGATTCCCATCCGGAGATTGAACCAGGAGGGTGGTCTGACTACTTGGTCGTCATGGTCTCTACAATGTGTAGTGAAACATAAATTATTAAATACCACGTAATATGTTTAGTGTTACAAAAAAAATGGCTAATATTCTCGCATGGCAGTGTCATTCCAGGAATTCCAAGCTTAAACATTTTCGTTTAAAAGAATTATCTTTACAACAGAAACATTTAGAAGCAAATAATTTAATTCGTGTAATGTAATACTTAAAATACAGATGAGCAACAACCGCGTGTGAGACGAACATGAGTCGTACGAGCGAGCAATATGGCGGCAAGATATTCGCCAATCAGCTGACGACAAACAAGCAATGATATTTAATTGGACAATGGGCATTGTCCTATGTATCACTCCGGCTCACGCGTCATGCACTGTAAGTCATGAGATCTAAAGCAGCAACGGTGTGTTGTCTACCTATATGTAATATTTTTTGTTCCTCTAAACGTGAGAAATTCCTCGCCCTCCCCCCTCCCCGGCGGCAAAAAAATATATCGACCTGCAATTTCGCAATAATCTGTAGAGTCTCGTGCAGCCAATCAATATCCGGGTTCGGTTATATATCAAAGGCACGACTTTGCCATTTAGCTTCCGCATCCCTAGGGACATAAAGTTTTCGCGGAAAGATTTGTGAACCACTTTGTTTCAAAGCTTTATATGAACAAAACGTCTTTGGGTTACATCCGCAAATCATAGACGTGTGATGCTGCAGTTAACCTTGTTCTGACGTTGCACACATGCGCATAGCCAATGACGCAAAAGTGGAACTACAGATACAAGTGTAATGTAGGGAAAGAAAATGGCGCAGAAATATTTTCGTGGAAACTCCCGTTCCCTACGTATCCCTACAAGACTGTAGTATACTTTACTGGAACAGGGTTTCATTCTACGCAATGAAATTCGCTTATGTGTATCTTTGTTTATTAATACGAAATACAATGTGAAAAAATTTAAATTAAAGTTACTCTAGAATATTTTCCGAGTTCATGCAGATTTCTTTGCCTGTATAGGTCTAGAAAGTTTTGTTTGTTGCTTCCCGTGAAATCGGTGCCAGTTGGAGGAGATATATCTTTACTATTCAGGTCTTTCCTCTGAAACAGAGCCAAAACAATTTTGTACCGGTGAGTAAACGGGCATTAATGCCAACCTACCCAAAACAAAAACAATTAAAGGGCTTCTTAAGTTAATCATCAGTTTAACAACCGCAAATTAAGTGCTTAGTTTCATAATTTATTTTCAGCTTTGTTTCGAAATGTTCTGATTCGTGCCAGAATATCCAGTGGAAAATTAATTCACTATCAGAGAACGTCTATCAGGTTTCCGTGCATATTTTTTATGTAACAAAATTGTTTTCAAATAACGCCACTGTCTCGAGCAGTTACGAAAATATTCGTTGGTAGGTGTGAACAGTAGCCAACACATTGTCTGCCTGTATATAGTGAAAGTTTATAATACTAGCAAAATTTGTCATACAGTTGTTTAATTTTATGTAGGCATATATAAATGTACGATTCACTACGGAAGTAAACAAAGATAATTTCAAGACTGTCTTGCCAGGTGTATAAATGAAAAAGCATATTGAGTGGAAGGATTATAAAACGTTAGCTTTGGAGTGTGGTGGAACATACACGTTGGGTTACATTACTGAAACTGGCAATATACAAAATCGGAGAATAGAAACAAATTGACTGAAAGGAAGAAAATTACTACGGGCCTTATTCATAGTCGTGAGATAGTTCCGAGATGATCCTGAGATCATCTTGTTCCAGTTAGTCCAGGGTTGGTCCTATAGTCCGGACCAAGTGTTACCTTATTCATAAACGCCAAGTAACGCCGGACTAAATATAGTCCGCGTCTATGAATAAGACAAAAATTAGTCCGACGATAATCCCGCACTAGTCCGGGTCAA
>PNEQ01089050.1:0-20353 GCA_003012365.1 Medauroidea extradentata | reverse complement strand
AAATTTGTTTCTCTTTTAATCAATGGGATCCACATATTTTTTAATTCAATGCTCTGTTGACTGAAAATATTACTATTGCTAATAATAAAGGCTGATTCTTTTATTTTTCTTTTAATTTTGTCAGTTTCCTGTGTAAGTGGTTTAGATTCTTCCCAAAGGATTTTGTGGCTATTTTCCCATGCATGTTCGGCCAGTCTAGGTTTTCGGGTTTCACCTTTTTTGTAATTATTTTTATGTTCTTTAATGCGGGTTGATAGAGCTCTGCCAGTTTCACCAATGTACATATGGCCACATTCGCAGGGTATCTGATATACACAGTTGTGTGTTTGTAGTTTTTCTGTGGCTGGTTTCACCATGGTAACCATACTTTTAATGGTTGCTTTAGAACGGAATGCTGTTCGAAGTCCGTATTTGCTTCCTAGGCGTCTTATTTTTTCAGAAAGGCCTCGAACATACGGAATACGGAATAACTAGGATTCCTGATGGCTTTTCTGTTTCTGTGGGCTTAAGTGTTCTGTTTGTTTTCATGTGCTGTTTGATGGTGTTTGTTGGGTAACCATCGGCTGTGAGTTCTTTTCTTATTTGGTTGTGTTCTTCAGCTACGGATTTCTTGCTGGAACAAATAATCTCAGCTCGGTTGGCTAGTGTGCGAATTATGCCAGTTTTTGTGCTTTTAGGGTGGTTGGATGCAAAATGTAGGTATTGGCCTGTATGTGTGGGTTTCCTGTATACTTTGGTTTTGAGACTGCTGTTTTCCCTGCTAACTAGTACGTCCAGGAAAGGAATGCTGCCATTGGTTTCTTTCTCATAGGTGAACGTCGTTCGTACTGACTGTTTGGAAAACTACTGTGTTTTATTTCATCTCATCGTTTGTGTTGTTTGTTGTTTGTTGTTTTTTCTGTTTGTGTCCGACATCTTTGTGTTTTGTTTAGTCTCATCGTTGTGTCGTTTGCTGTAATTCTGTTTGTGTTTTTGTTCTGTCTCATCGTTGTGTCGCATGTCAACTTAGGTTTTTTATATTTTGTTATTTCTATTATTTTCTGTTTTTTCCTTGTTTTATGTGACCATATTCCAGTTTTGGAATTTCATGTTGTGTATGTATCCTGATGACTAAAGCATACTCTGCTTTTTATGTTTCCTTGTCTTATTTTTACTGTTAGTTTTCTTGTGACAGTCATTTATTTCGCAATGGAGTATGTCCACACAAACAGATCCAGTCATGAACTCCCATTACACAGTTCTTTCAAAGATTCTTTCCATTATCTAGAAACCTCTAGGGCAACACTAGAAACCATGCAAAAAAAAAAAAAAAACAAGATGCAACGCCAAAACTCCTGCGGAAAAAACCAGAACACGAAAAGAAAAACAAAGCTACTGCCTCCTACCAAGGCCATCTGGCCGTAACAACAAACATTGCACCCTATCTGAAATCTAGAACATTCAGGAATAAAAGAACTGCTCCTTTACTCGTCCTTTCTGGAACCGAGACCACTGAAATAAAAGTTACAATTATAAATATTGTATTATAAAATTAAGATTACATAAAATACTAATTCACCAAAATAAAAAACCCCTTGTCCTGCAATGCTACAACATGAACTAAATTATTTGCTTTCATAACCATTGATAACCTATGGTTTATTGAGCAACTCGGTCGCCTTACCAAGAAAACCTGCATGTTACTTTTTGTAAACATTTATTTTTGTTTGTTATTCGTTCAGCAACGTTAGTATTTTCTTGGAAACCATTTCAAGTCTTGTGCCTGTGCTTTGTCTAGCGGGAAGTAATGTCCTGAAGCACACGTCTGATTAACTGACTATGAATCATTGATTGATTAAGCACTGTCTTAATAAATATAATTGTCTTTGTCAAGTTGGTTTCAAGTCCCGCTTCAAGACGTCTCTATGACTACCTCCTTTAGTGGTAATTCTGTTAAATAAGTGATATTTATTCTTTAAGGATGAAATGTGACACCCCCTGGTTGTATCTCTGAGAGTGAACAATTACGTACTGTGTGCTGAGTATATATTACTACTTACTAGTTTGACCATATTGTTGTTACGGGTAAAGGGTAACTTAGGTGTGTAAAACCACGGTAACATATCTGAGTAACGAAGACTAGAGTCATGTGTTGAAAAGGTAGAATAAAATTTTACAAATACCTCTGTATACTGATAGCCAGTTCAAACTTCAAGAAATAAGCACAAACTTATACCAAAAAATAATAAAATTAAGCTGTATTATCAACAAATTTACACCAGGTGTTTAGAAAATTTGTAATAACTGAGTGGTAAAGTGTGACAGAACTTAACATAATTGTAGCCCAGCGATTAAAGTGTATTCCCATCCTTGCAATCAGTATTAATGTTTAATAAAATTGAAGTCTTTAGAAAAAGTTACGTACTTAAAAAACAAATTATAAACTTTTCTTGAACTGTTTGGAATTTCGTTGCTAGGTTGCCAAATTACATTAACTGTAGTTTTTAAAATTATAATAGAGCTTCAGATTATTTAAGTCTGCAAAATATTAATCTTTCGTGTTTTCCTTTACAGTAATTCATGTCTCTATTCAGTGTTCAAAGCGCCTGCTAAGAATTGAGACAATTTAGGCATAATTCCATAACTTTCCTCATTTGCGGTGAGTCCTATAAAAATTATCTCATGGATTTTATAGTTTCAGCAAATATGTAGTGTTCTACAAAAGTGTTCAAGATCAGTATTGTTAATTCCAAGATACTATGAATGCTTAGAGAAATGTGTGCCGTCGGTAATTATCTGTCTCATGGTTGAAGGATGCAACAAGTTTCCTGATCTTGCACACTAAAAAACTATAATAGAGACAAAACTTGGGACTCTTCTCCAAATATTTCAGATTTTCCTGCAATAAGTACTGTAGAATGGTGGAATAATTAGCTAGCCTAAAGTTACGATGACGCTCTCATCATCGGATATAAATAGGCAATGATAGATAACACAACCCGGTCGTTTCAAACGCCATCATTCTCTATTAGAATTTATTGGTTTGTGGACATACACCATTGTTCATGCATGTCCACAAACAAATACATTCTAATGGTAAGCTCCCATTGCAAATAAATGTTTAGATATCTCACCATTCTCTATTCTTCCGAATTCTCGGGCAAAGAGAAACGGTAAAATAAAAATGGAAAATATTAACACTAGAAACAAAATTACAACATCGAAAATACTTGAACAAATAACAAACATAACTGAAAAATCATAACAAATAATTATGTTTGGTAAGATTAAAAAACTTAAGAGAAATAAAATGGATGGCGTGCTTTATATATTACACTTAGTTATACCTTCTTACTGAAATTATGGTGAGTAATTTTACAAAATAAACAAACATTATTATTTACAAAAGAAAAACATGAGACTCGTGATAATAACAATTAGATACCAAAACTTGTCAGTTGTAAACAAAAGAAAATATTGATTCTGTACTTGTTACGTTGTGTTGTTATTCTCTTATTGTCCACAGGGTGGACCCATGGTCTCTACTGTGCGCATTCAAGAATAAAGCATTATCTTTGGGTACAACGTATGTGAAGGCTGAAGCAGTTGAATTTGAATTCAAGAACATGCAAGATGTTATAGTAGAAGGCATGCCAAGAGGAACATACGAGAGTTTAGACAGGCTTTTAGTAAGTTTATAATTCATAACTCCAATACTGATGGTTTTTGTTCCACTTAAATTTGTGTTCTAAAATGTAAATGGCCAAAACATTTTGTGTGAAAGTATTGGAAGTTTTTTTCTCAGGATGTTCTCTACATTAGGGATTCACAAACCATGTTGGAATTACTTTTTAGCCCCTGACCAAAAAGGCGTTATAAGTTTGACTGCTATTGAGCTCCCAAATGGATTGGTCAAGTTCAGGGCGTTTGTTTTTTGTTGATAGTTAGTTTCATCAAGATGGTTCTTAGCTGCATGTGATGAAAATCTGTCAAGCTATTTAAAAGTTATGAATTCTTTACTGAGGCTGTGTGAGAGTTTCATAGACATGTTTACTGTGGTTTTCCTCACTTCTCCTTGGTTCCACGGGATATTTTTTGTTTTTCTTGCTGTGTATGCTGTTGCTTTCTTCTGTATATTTTATTCATTCAATCAGCTTGAATTTTGGTACATGTTTGTAAATCTGATGGTCCTGAAATTATATGGCAACCTGTACCTGATGCTGCACCCAAGCGCATAGTGTCTGTAATTGATAGAGACCTGTAAATTTCACATTATTTTCAGACAACCAACTAGACTCCAATCTGTTGTTCGCTAGCACTACGCCTTCCACTGGACGTGCAGAGTTGTGGATTGTCGTGGGGAACACTTTGAGCCAATAATTTATACGTAGTTCCCTGGTAGAGTGACCAGTCACATGTGAATCGGTCAAATACATAACATTAAGACTAATGAGAAATGAAATCACAGTGTGTGTTCGAGTGTGTGGACATCGGTGGACTCTAATCTGTCACCAAATAAAAACGTGAATTTTTCACTTGTCTATTAATTCAGTAAAGTCATTCCTTGCAACCAAGTGCTAAGCATGTCTTTATATTATAGAAATTAAATATGTAGACAGAATGTTGAAGTACTCACAGGCTGGTACTTCTTGACAGAAAGTCACAATGAGTGATGTGAATACAAAGTCGCGCGAGCGCGCGGTTGCACGACGTTTCGCCAACCTAAGTCAGCTTCATCAGGCGAGAAGTTGAGGCACACTGAGTTATGGCGGCGGTGGAAGCGTTGTTGGTGTTCCTAGCGGCCATGAAGCGAACTAGTGCGTGGCGAGAAGATTCAAAATAAAAGGCTGTGAGGGTTTAGGGTGTGCTGGTGTACTGTTTGGATTATCTGATATTGAGGTCTGGTGGTTGTCTGGACTTTGTTTATTATTGATGAGCTAACTCCCAGCGCCTGAGTTCTGAACTGTTGCTTGAATGGGGTAAAGCTCTCACGACTTTTGTATTGTAGCAGGAGTCAAAGTTTTGTTTATGTAAGGCAGCGTGTGCTGCAACTGGCTCCTCCAATGTGTCCATTATGTCTACATATTTAATTGGTTAATATAGTGGCCTATGCTTTATTCCATTTTAATTATAAAAGCTATTAAATAGTCTTGTAAAAATACCTACACACACAAATTTTAGAAGATTGGTATTATGTACAGTGTCATTATTGTTGGCGATAAAACTGCTGTTTATATTTACTTGTAATAAATTGTGTATTAAAATGTTATTTATTTATTACTATTAATAATTTTGTATTAAAATACTAGAAGGCTTTATAAGACAATAAATCTGTATTTACCAGAATTGAAGATGACCAGGAATTCAAGATGACCCTCACAAAATTATCAGTTCATTGGGGATAAATATTTTACCCTGAATTTTAAGACTATTCCTGAGAATACTAAATGTCACTGGTGTGTCAAATATTTGGCTTGGAAGTAACATAAGTGCATACCCTAATTTTTTTAAAATCTGTTGTGTAGTCAAAAATTTGTCTAGTAAAACCAACACATGTTGAAAATGTAACAGCTTGGTGAGATGCCATAGACTGAAGATGATATACACGTGATTCTTTGTTGCGGGAGCATAAAAGTGGTTCTTTGTCTTGAACCTAAGACGACCCCGATTTTTAGATAACCCCTATTTTTATAATCTATTGACTATTGAATAACCCAGTCTTCTGTTTAGGTAAGATTCCTCAGTCTTGTTTAAACTGTGTAAAAATAAAAATTATTTTATATAATTTGATATTTCCGATAGTTGTTGAAGTATTCAAGTTTATAAAGCTATAAATAACACTTAGATTAAAAAATAACGTGACACAAAATTATTCTTTCAGAAGAAAAAAATAATAATTTCGAGTTATTTTTTATCCTTGAATGCATTGGGCGACTGCTAAGTGAACAGATAGCCAGGTATTTAGGAATTGAAATGAAATAGAACAAAATAGCAAAACCAAATCCACAAAATGACGTATCAGTGCAAAAGCTAATTTTAAATGTAGTCTAATTTAATTTTTCTGCTTATCTTATGTAATTGTTAGATATGTACTCTCAATGTACATAAGTATAATTACAGTAACTTTTTCTGTTTCAAGTTTTCTAATTTAAACTACCTATCAGATTTACTGAGCAGTCTCCTGACATATTTAAGGGTCAATAATAATTTGGAATTACTATTTTTTTTTTTTTTTTTTTTTAAGTATTGTTTTATGTGTCTCAGGTTTTTTAAATTTAAGAGTTATTTGGTTAAGAAACACGTTCTTAAAATGTGTATATATGTATAGCTCTCTATTAAAGTACATTATTACCTTCTAATATACTCATAAACCTATTATACCTATCAATAATTATGAATGACATATGTAGTAGTCAAATGTCATGCTAAAGTTATAGAGTTCCTCAGCAATCCAGCCATGCACTCATTAACCCATTACACTGTATCAATAATTATGACATAATTGGTCAAATGTTATTCTAAAGTCATAAAGAGATCCTCAGTACTCCAGCTGTCAGGTAGTGTGCTCATAAAAAGGAATGGTGATTAAATCAGAAGGCATTGTGTAATGCTAAAGTGTTATAAAAACAAATATTTAGTGATTTATGTGAAAATAATGTAATGGTTTGTAAATGGGATAGCTAAAGCCTGAAAACACAAATTATCCTATGGGAAATGTTTTAAGTACTGTGTGATTTAGAAACCTAGCCATTTCTTATGTCTAATACTTAGTATTGTAAATTTAACTCAAAATTTTATCTTTTCCAAAGTTATTTAGAAGCATATAATATTTTTTTGAAAATCTCTTTCTATCATTTTCCTTTAGAAATGTCACACATGCTTTTAATTGAAACAATTATCTTTAATATTAATCTGTTATGAAGTAATTTTGTAAAGAATTGAGACCTCATTTAAACTCTGTGGTTTTAAGCTCAGCAAGCATAGTCCTTGATGAGTTTTTTTTTGTTTGTTGCATAGGTTAAGACTGATGAGGGAGAAATTCAACCAATCAAGTTTGCAGTAGCGATTATTGCAGCTGGACCAAACTCTGGAAATGTGGCAAGACTTGCACGAATAGGTACAGGGCCCCGTGGTTTGAGTATACCGCTACCTGTAGTTCCAAGGTAAGTACACAAGGACCATATTCCGTTGTTTGCACAGTGCACTGGTCTAGAATCTTATACGTATAAAAATAAAATGGTAAAAGATGTAATTAATGTGTAATACATGGGTCATAGTATTGTAGACTGTTAAAACCAGCCCAATTATCATACGTGTGTTATTTGTCAACCAAGTTAAGAGCTGTAATTGCCAGTAACATAGATTTTTAGTATATATTTAGATTTCTTTGAAAAGAATTGCAGTGTGCATTCTTTCAATAGACAATTTAAGTAATTTAGAAAGCTATGTTTGTAATACAAAGAAATTGGAGGAAATTGTATTGGCCATGGCTAAAAAAATTTTTTAATAAATTGTTGGCTTAAGTAAAAAAATATAAATACTGTACGTGTAATATTGTAAATTTTAGGAAATAGATAAAAAAATAATATGTTTACATTGTTGGCGTTATCTGAAGGAACTAGTGGACTGTAATTTGAAGTACAAGGTGGACTAAGATAACGTAATTGCTGGCATAAAGGATGACGTAAGACGAGTTATGGTTTTTTAGGTGCAAAATCTTGAAAGAAAGTAAATTGTAATTTTTCTAATTCCTGGCCGAAAAATAATTTTTTCCTATACCATAAATATAAATATTTAGTTAAAATAATTTTAATGCTTTATTACTACTATATAAACATAATAGGAGACACACAAACCATAACATACGCTACTCCTGCCCAAGGAAATGCACTGTGGCGGTAACATATGGTCGGCGACATTATCAGTTTCTGCCTGCCATGCGCTACTTGGCAATGCCATACTGAAGCCCGCCATGCACTACATGGCAACACCTTCCTTGCTGCAGCAGTTGCTTGCAAGGACATTGCATGCCTGTGTGCTGTTGTTGCCTGCCAGTCAAGCACTAAAATGTGACAACGGAAAAACGTCATGCGCAGACCTGAAGTCTCAGCGTTCAGTCACGTGATAAAGTCTCGCGGAAAGGGAGGGGATTAGTGTTGCGTCCAGTTGCTGATTGTGAACATCGCTCCGTGCAGGTGCCTACGATATGTAGGCCTTGCTAATGGCTGCTATTTCTAGAATTTAGTCATGTATTAAGTCTAATACTCTGTTATGGGGGCGAGCACATGATTTTGCATAATTTAGCATTGTAATCTAAAGCTTATAACGTTATTAAGGCTATCAGTCTTGCAACGTGAGTTTTTGAAGCAACAGCCAAATCTACCGTGAAGAAAACAAAACACAGGAATAATTTTACATACTATGCTGTGGGTATAAAAATATATAAATGTTATACTGTGCAGAAAACTGTCTCGACTTTTGAAAAAATTAACCGAGGCTTTGCAAGATGATGGTACGTACTTTGAACTGCAGTAGAGAATATGTATTGAAATTGTTTAAGAAGCTCGAGTTTCGGTGGAAAAGGTCCCAATCCAGGAGGTAGATATTGATTGATACGCCTGATATACTGTAACAGTTTGGAGGGGCCGATATCTGCAGCGGACGCATGTATAGGAAGACTCGTAAGGTAATAGTTTATTTCGACGAAATGTTTGCAGAGTTGCCACTCATCTGGACAACAGGGTAAAGGGAATTGTCAGTTAAAAGTTGTCAGAGAAATCAGAGAAATGTCGGGGAATTTGGTGAAAATTTGTAAAATGTCAGGGAGTTATACAGTAGAACCCCAATTTTAAAATTACTGGATTTTACGAAGCATTGATTTTATGAGGCCATTTTGAGTAACCGTCAAAAATTATTAAAACTATTGAAAAAAAGAAAAATCCACCAAAAAGTGGGGAAAATCATAATAAAACGTATTTTATAATATGTTCAGGGGTCCACAGTGATAAAATACATAATTTGTAGTGTTGATATTTGTAACAGGCACGTTGCGAAATAAAAAAAAACGAAAATCTGTAAAAAATTGTGGCAGTAGTGCAACTTTGAAACAAGCGCCAGCGCGAGTGTAGAACAAAGACAGGAAGCAGAAACTTCCCTTCCTCTGTATCGTATAACGCCCGCTGCCGTGTGCTCATCCAGTTTTTATGGTCGAATTCCAGAGGAAAAATTTTTTTTTAGCCGAAACCCAAGAAAAAATTTTTCCGCCAAATTTTTAAAGTAGTTGCAGAATGAAATTTGTCTATCAGTGAAAACGCTCATTATAGTAAGTTCCCAACTGCGCGATTGGCCTAGTTATGATGCCAGACAGCGAGCTGGCAATGTCGCAAACCAGCGAGCTTGCAACGCCTCTAAAACAGACTGTTGCCTGGCCATTGTTAGTTCGGGTACAGTTGAGCTTTACTACTACAAAAAGCCATGGTTTCTGGGAAATTTGTTGTTACCAAACTACCTGACTTGAACTAAAAAAAAAAGTCTAAGTTCATGGTAAACCGTTACCGGCATAAAACAGACAATTCTCAAGAAAGTAATAATGATCTCATTTAATAGGCAATATTTTTCTGAAGAATTTGATACCAGACAAGCCTGTAATAGTTACCAAGTTTCCAAAAAATTTTAACGGCGAGTGCAAGCGATGAATGCAGTGGCGTGTATAGGCAGCGTTGCGTAACAGTGCGCATGCCCAGATCCTTCCTCGTGACGTACTTGAAGGCAACGGCTGTGCGGCAGATGAATATTAGAGAGCTAGGTATGTAGTCGTATAAACACGGTGGCGGACAGCACGAGAACTATGATGGATACAGTGTTTCGTTGTTTCGTGTTCCGTCAGAATGCGCTGCTGTGCATCATGCAGCAGGTTAGTCTAGCGCTGTACTCTTAGCGTGCACCATATAATAAAAATGTATGAATGATATGTAAACACAACTCGTCGGCACAAAAAGACAAAGAGTTGTGGTGAATGTTGTTACTTTTGACGTAGTACATGTAGTAATCAGTTTCAACAAGTGTAACATTCTTTCTTTCATTTTTTTTTTCTACATGAGTGCTCTGATTATAATTAAATTCCTGACAGGGAGTACAGTGATTTTAACATGTTATAGCTGAGTGTGGTGCATTTATTTTAAAATGTTTATTCTGAATTAACCAGAGGAACCATATAATATCCTTCTTGGTATGAAACTTGGGGGAAAAAGAAATATTTCTTAGTGAAATTACATTTTAAGACAATTACTGACTTAGTTATATACTGTTGAATACGTGTGCCTTCACACTGTGTCATACGTTAAATAATTTGTGCGTTTTCTCAATACAGGTAAAAATCAGCTTGGTCAGGTGAATGTAACTGTTCACTTGTTCGTTGTACAGGTGGTGTGTTTGCCAGCAAAAATGAGCGATGCCAACACTAACAGTTACTTTATTTTCACGCTTTAGTCATGAACTGTGTTTACCTGTGACACCAATTTAAGTTCGAAGCTTATATTCTATAACAGAAGTAGGCGCACATGTCCGCACTGACTTTGAGGAAGGTCACTAGTTTGCGATTTTATTCCGGCAGTGTGACGATAGGAAACGCGTGGGACCTATGTTTGAATGCTATGAAATCTAGACAGACTGCTCATTGAAAAGTAATGCTAAAGCTAGACATGCTTGTTTTCACACATGGCCCACCACCCGTGTTGCATCCTTGCTGCTTATCTCAGAAAGCTCAAGGTCTGGGCAGTTAAATCTGAGCTGTAGCTAGCTAAGTAGAGATAATCCAGATTGGCCGTGTGTGTTTGTGTGTGTGCGTACGCGCGCTATCGTGTGTTACACATATTCCTCGGGTAGGTGTATGTGACACAGGTATAGCCAGGCGCTGCTCGTGGATTTTGACTTAGGTAGGGCTGCATACGAGGAGGAATACTTATCCCACAGTAAAAGAATGGGGATCCGAGGGTCTTCTCCCGAATAAATTTGGATTTCAAGGTGCAAAATGGTGCGTTTTAGCAGTTCTCGTATCTAAACATTGAATATACTTTTCGGTAGATATATTAATATTTTTTTAAACAAACATTCTGTTAAGGGGCCTTCGAAGTCCCTAGTAGAAGAAATGAAGTAACGTTTTAAGTAGTTATCACTGTTCCATTTTCTCAAACAGTTTACAACATTTCAAGGTATTAATTTTGTTAGACCAAAATTCACAAAATCCACAAAAATAATTTTAACAAATTTAACGTGCCTTTCGAATACTGTAATTTTTTTTAGAACAAGTCACAAAATCCACAAACATAATTTTAACAAATGTAACATACGTTTAGATTACTGTGTTGAGCACTTGAAGTCACAAGTAGATGGAGAAAAATAAGGGTAGCTGCGTGGAAAGTTATGCCATGTCTAAATCACGTCAGAGAGTGCTGTCCAGGCATTGGATTCACATCATAGCTCAGTTGTTTTTAAGGTTCACAAATCACAATGCTTCACATTTAACAACACTGCACCGTTAATTTAATGCACTATAGTTTTTTTAAACATTTTTAACTTCTTTTACTACATCTCACTGTATTTGAAAATGAAAATATTAAGTCAAAACATGTTTCAACTAAATGATCACTTGACTTATGTGTTGATACCCATTACTTGTACGTGCAGTTCATTCGTAGTTCTTTTATTAGAACAAATTTCACAATAACTTGTTACACAGTGCTCACTTTATCGTGAACGGGCTATATAGGCTAAGGGCTGTGTGCAAGGAGGGAGGTTAGAGACTTAAAATTACTTTTATCAATATAAAGGAAGGTATTTATACATAATTAAAATATAAATAAACAAAAGAAAATAACTTGCAAGACCTTAAATATTAAAAGCCGCCTAAATATCTCAATAAATTCAGTGAAATAGTAGACATATAATGGTAAATTCTAATGGTAACTCCCCACATTACAATATACGTGATTTTACAAGGTCATTCTCGGGCATCGTGAGGCCTCGTAAAATCGGGGTTCTACTGTATTGTCTGAAATATTTAAATTGATCTGGTAATCACAGACCACAAAATTGAAAAATTATTTACAAAATTGTTGTGTTATAAAATGCAAAACAGGGAAATGTTTACAGAAATCATTTGTTGCTAAGTTCTGTATAGTGAAGTGGTAATGCTGAATCAATTTTAGAGTGGTTGTATTGATTTGATAGTATTGCTGTATCGTACAATACAGAATGACTTCCGCATTTCGTTTATTTACTGATTATTGCGTGCATTGGTTGTGCTGTGCATCTTCGATACAATTTTAAAATTTGTAACCCTACTGGAAGTTGAGCTCATTTACATGATAGGGCTTCATCATACGTCAGATTATGAATGCAGTAGTGAAATTTTTTAAACCGGAAACATTTCTCAAATGTTAAACATATGTAATAATATGTAGTAGTTAAAATTGTGAATGTGTTCAAGAATGGTTGTTATTGCTACAGTAATTTTTTTTCCTCAAGCTAATTTTTTCATCAGTGTATTTAAAAGATGGGTTTTATTGATTACATTTATATATTAAGAATTTAACCTGCCTGTTTGGAAATGGAAATGGGCTATGTACTGAATTGTGATCACTGCCTTCTTAGGTAGTGAATGGGGTAGTTGTATTTGTTTTTTGTACTAAAGGGATGAGGAGTAACCTTTGTCAAAGAATGATTTTACTATGAGTTCACACTCAATGGTGGATTTAGGGGGTGGGCCCATGGGGCCTGGGCCCCCTTTTTGGCCTTCAGTGTAGGCCTCTAGTTTATCCTTAAAATATTTCAAAATTTTACAGTGTTATATCCAGTTTTTTTGTTTAGGAAACACCTTAAATAGCATAATTCTCACCTGAAGTAATGGGTGAAATACAGTTGGCACCTTTTTCAAAGATTATAGGCCTGTTTATTACTGCATGTCAGGATGTCATCTGAATTTCAGTAGTAGCTCAAAAATATTAGTTTTAAATAGATTAATCTCTGTACATAAAAGAGAACACTGACTGACTTTCTGACACATCAAACTGCAGCCCAAACCACTGGACCTAGAATTGTGAAATTTTTTGTGTGGTTTACCCTCAAGTCGTAGGGGAGCACTAAGAAGGGATTTTTAGAAATTCGACCTCCAAGGAGGTGAAAAGGGGTGAAATGTATTTCTGAAGAACCGTTGATAGAGCTTGACCCCGACAGCCTATTATCGTGATTTTTACTTTAATAGGACACACATAAAAGTGCACGTTAGCCAATTTCAGGATTTTTCTAAATTCTACATTTAAGAGGTGAAAAGACCCTGATTGTTTTACCAATAAACTATTGATGTCTATTGAATCCTTTAGGATTACGTAAATACCCAAAAAGTAATTTTAGGATTATTGAAACTCGACCCCCAAGCAGTAAAAAAGCGCAAAATATGTTGTTTACGAATCATCTATATCACTGAAACACGATTGACTATCGTTCTGATTTTTACTTCAGTTGATTACGTATACAAATGACTATGACAGGACTCCAAGACATTTTGAAATTCGATAATTAAGGGGGTGAAAATACGTGAAATGTGTTTATGATTATTTCTCTACATGTATCGAACCAATTGAAATATCATAGTGCTCTTTGCTTTAGATTGATGGTTATGTAAATATATAAAGTACCATTTAAATATATTTTCTGAATTCGGCTCTAAAGAGGTAAAAAAAGGGTAAACTGATTTTTCATTCATAATTGATATATATTGATCCCATTGATATTTATACATCAACGTCATTTTTGTTTAAGATTGATGCTTACTCAAACACCTGAAAAGTAATTTCACGAATGTTCGAAATTCCCACCTAAGGAGGTGAAAAGTAATTAAATGTGTTTTCAATTAATCGTCTATATATCTTGAACCCAGCAGGCTATTGTGTTTTTCGCGTCCAAGAGACTCTAGTAAGTAGTCTATAATATGATTCAAGGGTTTTTCAAAATTCGATCTCTTAGGAGGTGAAAAGACGTAGAATGCGTTTTAGATAAATCTTTGATATATATTGAACCCATCAAGACATTCAGTTTATTTTTGCTTCAGAATGATGATTAGATAAGTGGCAGCAAAAATGTTTTAAGATTTTTCAAAATTCTAACTCTCAGTAGGGCCTACTGTACAGGGGTTATTTGTGATTTTTAATAAATGATTGATTTTGCTTCAACTGAACAAGCTATTGTCGTGATTTTCGCTTGATTTGGATACTTGAACAAATATTTAAGGTAATATAAAATTAAGATTTTTTGAAATTTGACACCTTAAGAGGCGAAAAGCATAAAATTTGTTTTCTATCAGCCAATGATACTTACCTAACTAGTAGAGATATTGAGGTGTTTTTCGTGTCAGAATGATGCTTCGTAAGTAACTAAAAAAAAGTAATGCAAGTTTTTTACTTTATAAGGTAACTTAATTAAGAAGAAAACTTAGTCTGTAAACTTTCAAGGCAGACGATCCGAAAAACAAGTGCAACTAGCGAGAAATAAATTATATAGGAGTTTCATTTTACAATTTTAGAGGCGTGTTGTTGTAAAACCTCTTATGAACCTAAAAAATTATGAATAATTTTGACATTATGTGGTGCAGCTGTTTGTCCTTCTGACACACTAAAACTGCAAGACAGATTAAATTAGTGCAATTTATTTGAAGTTGTTCAAAAGTGGTAAAAATGTATTATGCAGTCCACTATCCACTAAAGTTCTTCGACATTTCATCCCACATATACAATCTCTCTAACCTCAAGGTTGGGGCACCAAATAAGTTTATATTTCTGCAAAACATTACCCTGCCGAAACTGCCTAGTGGCACTTAACTAGAAGACAAGGTTTTGAAAAGCAAGTATGTTACTAAGGGCACCATCATCAATGGTTGTGCTCGGGGGAAATAAATCTTAATACCATGTAAACTGCATATTTCATTTGATTACCCTCTTACATTTAGGTGTCTGTAACTACCCCACAGCGTCAACTTTGCTGTGACTATAAATAAGGCCCAGGCGAAGTCTCTGTTGGTGGCAGGAACAAACTTATGATAGCCACATATCCTGCTGCAGAGTTAACTTGACTAGCAGCTTTGTCATTTTTACATTTTATGACTGAACTACCTATCTGGGGTACATAGAAGTTTTTCAGTTAAGGCAAATACACTATTATGTTCTATGAGTAACATCGCTAGCAAAGTTTCAGGCACACTGCTAGTTAAAAATAAAGATATCTTTGAAATTACCCCTTAATGAAAACTTGTAATCATTTTACTCCGTCTCTGATTAAAATATGGTTGGTGATAGCACTGGACTTGATTGGTCATATCATAGTATTTTACCTCTTTTAAAATGTATAAAGAAACTTAATTAAGTCCATTAAGGTCAAGCGCCCTTGTTTATACTGTTTTTGGGATAATTTTTTGTTAAGTTTTAACAAGAGAAAATCCGGCAGTTTTGTTTAAAACGAATTTGCAGTCCTAGAAAATTTTTTCGTGACAATAAATTATATGGTTTCTACTAATATGTACATTAACAAAATTTTTGTTAATTACTTAATTAGCTAAAACTATAGTATTTGCTGTCTTGAAAAAAATTACCTGACATTGGAAATTTATTTTAAACAAAACTATGTAGTAGTTTTTTTTATATCTGCTTTCTTTTAGGCTTTAAAAATAATTTTTGTAAAAAGGCATTTAAACAGTGGAGCATGGCCTTAGTTGTATTATGTAAGACTTGTAGTATAACTTTTACAACATAAATTTATTTTCATTGCAATACGTTCACAATTACTTTCTTTTCTTTTTTGTATCACTGGAGCAAACTGTAGTTAACATAGTAAAATTAACATACAAATTTAACCTAAGAGCACAACATGCGTGTTGAATATATTTCCATACTAAGTACAAATTATTGACAAAATAATGAAAGGGGCCTCACAAGGGCTAATAAATATCTGATGATCATCTTTCAAACCTGTATTCTCTTATAAATTGTTTATCAAGTTGGTTTTTTGTAAATGTGTATGTGTCACCAGAAAATGTAGTGGTCTCAGATTAATGTGGTCTGCTATATGTTATGCGTTTGTACAGTATACCAAGTATTTTATTTATTTATTTTCAGGAAGCGGTATGTTTATTGCTTCCATTGTCCAGATGGCCCAGGATTGAGTGCTCCTTTTCTTATTGATTCAAGTGGAATGTTTTTCAGGTAAAAGAAGTTATCATTCATTTACTGTAAAGTTTGTATTAACATTGAGCCATGCTTGCAGTATTATTGAAAGGAGAGAGAGTGAGTGTGCACATGCAGGTGTGCACGTGCATATGTGTGTGTGTGTTGTGTGTATGTGTGTGCATGTGTTTGTGTGTGTTAGAAGTTATTCATTGTCTCATTGTTATTTTTCAGTTTTTAAGAGAAGTTCTCACCTGATACATGAATGGTATTGTAGCATGTAACATGTGTTGTTTTTAACACAAAACTGTTAAATGTTTCTCAGTATGTTTACTTTATAAAAGAATGCCCATGGGAATGCTGAATTATTTTTCTATGCTCTTAAAAGTACAAATTGCCTCTCATCAGGCACATGTTTTGGAATGCTTCAAATTAGTGAAGCCCACCATTTTAAGACTGTTGTATCTGGAAATTCTTTTTGTAAAACAGTTTAAAACTTTCAAGACAGAATATGAGGACAGGCCAAAAATATAATAATAATAAAAAAAAAAAGAAACTGAAATAGACATCAGCAACAAATTGAACAAACACAAACACATGCAAACAAAGGAGCACAAGGAGTGTTATTACAGTTGGTAGGTTTAATGTGCTGGTACAGCTGTCTGGTGCTTCTGGAAGAGGTCTAACCAAGGTGTTGTAGTATTATCGAAGTAGAGAAATCTACTGTTAGCAGAACAGTAACCTAGCAATGACAACTTCTGGAGCTGACTTTCTTCTGTAAAGAGGGAGGAGGGTGAGTTGCTTCCCAATAACAACTGACTTCTGCAGCTCTCACTCACTGTTTTATACCATCTTCTGGGTTGGTCTTCTGTGATTGACCAGCTGAACGCCTAATGAGAGGCGACACGGGCACATAAGGGTGGATCACTCTCTCTTTTATTTTTCTTTATTGTGCTGCGGATGGTGTGTTTTCCAGTAGTCATGCGGAGGATTTGCTGGTGTTTTAATTGCTTGGACTAGGTTAGAATGCAGTAACGTGTGCTGGTATTAAAATGGAATCTGTAGAATTATCATAAGGTGAGGGAATATGAAACAGGAAGGATGAGGTGGCGACTTCACAGTACAAGATACTGTAAGCCTGAGTCACCTTGTACAATTTTAGAGTATAAAAGCGTTAATTCGGCAGTCTACATGTGTTCCCCTGCTAGGCGGGAGCAAAACTCTAGGTACTGTTCACTTATGTAACCACAGTACCACCATTCTCTCCTTTTCACACTGGAGCCAGGCAGATGGACCAATGCAAGCGCACGAAGCAACACGCGTATTGCACAATAGCACCAAAATATAAATTTTTAATTTCATCATGGGAGTGCATGACTTACCAGACCTGCGTAATATATCCTCAAAAATGACTTAAAATTTTAATTAGTCATAGTCTATTCACTCTGCATCAAATGGGAAATCATGCTATGTATAGTAGGCCTATTTTATGACAGGCAGTCTTACTCTCTTACATGCCTTTCTTAATGATATGGTCTTACCCACCTTTCTTTATAGTAGGCCTTTTTTTTTATGACTGGTGGTCTTACATGCCTTTCTTGGATATCCGATTCTTCAGTATACCTCTGATTGCCAAAACATACTTTATTTAATATGCCAAAACATATTTTTATTTAGTAAATAAATTTTTGTGCTGTAGAGGTGATTGAATGTGAAATTAATGCAAAAAATGGTGAGTTGGGATGATTTGGAGTAAACCAAAATGAGGCAAAATTTTCTAAATCTGTATTATGACCGCTCCTCTATTACAACCCTATTCTCTGGAACTGTTAGGGCTCATAACAGAGAGGTTTAACTGAACTATGAAAACACTGCGTGCCAGTTTAGTTTTCAACACATAGAGGTAATACCCATTTTTTTGTGCCCAAATCAGTATCGCCCCTTTTGCTTCCCTTTCTTATTGTTTTCTGCAGGCAAAATAGCAGAAGTCGAGGACTTCTTACCTATCTTAGGAATTATGTTTGTACAGGTCTACAATTGCAATACTTGGTCCAAACCAGTATTTGCCGTGTGATATTGTTTTAAAGATAAATGTCTTGCGTGCCCAGTGAGTTTGTCTGCCACATGATAACAGCACTTTCAAGAATAACATTTATTTTAATTAATAACTGTAAAAGCCTTTGGATGGATTTCAAATCTAAAAACTGAATTGACACAAATTTTAATATTTATGTTGTTTGTAATTCAAAATACATTATGCTATTTTTATAAAAATACATTTTTTGAAATTGAAATTTTTTTGGAAAAGCCTCTTTATACATACTTGAGCATCAGTGAAACAAATGCAAAGCCATTTTCATATTTTGAATTGGCCAAGTACTTTAAGATGAAAGAAAAATAGAAGATCTGGAGGTCATGCAGCGTCTGTTAATGACATAATATCCGAGGAACGGGAGAGGGGATGGAGCTTGGAGTCAGGTGCACGTTGCTAAAATTTAGTGACATGTAACACTCGGCTTATGAGGTGGAAACCCCCTAACAACCAGCTTTCCAGGACTAAGGAAGGCATCAGCCATGGCTTTCAGTACAGTATTGGACCATCCAGCATTCTTATAGAGTTATCTCTGTAAACATCAAGATAGCCAGAGCTGGATTTTAACCTTGGTCCTAACGAATACAAATACAAAAGTTTTACAATTGCTTCACTTTACTGTGTGTGTGGCACTAAATATTAGGTAAATATTGTATACTTTGCTTTTCAGTATGCTACATCGGCTATTTGTGTTAATACCGATCACCAAAAGTTCTAGGAATTTTTATTGTTTAAACTTTTTGAGATGAAAATGAAAATACTGTCACCTTATCTATCAGAAAAGCTGTGCTATATGCCAATAGACCATTAGAAAAAAAGATCTTAGCAAAGCATTTTTCAAAATTTTTTTTTTATTTTTTTTATCAAAGAGTGGTTGGACAAGGTTGAAATTGTTGACAAGCGTACAAGAAGCCCTACAGATGGAGGCTCCTAGTGCAGCGCATGAAAGTTTGAAAGACTGTACAAGTTGTAGTGTAGACCTGGGCCTTATTCCATGTTAAATTACAAATTACTAGCTACACATTTTGAGTTAAACATTACTAATTATTAGTTGTAGTAATTTCTGTTGTATAATGAAGTTGGCAACAATTAAGCAAGAGTAAATGAAGATTTTTACAAGTTGAAATTGGTTTTAGAAAGAAACTCATTTATTTATCAATTTATTTTATTACACCACCCGCTTGATTCAGCTTTCGAAATTTCATTAAGTGAATATGGAGTTCGTCATTTTGTTGAACATAACATATATGCAGTTAAATACATCAAAGACAGAATTAATATAAATTACAAACACTATTACAATAATATATACAATATTTAGAAAAAAAAAAGAAAAAGAAAAAAAAAGTGTGAACACATGGAATAACTTGAAGGTACATACATAATAGCAAAACTGGAATGTTCAGACATTTACAACACAAAAATTACAATTTTATATTGTGAAAATACTGCTGCTCAAATATACAATAATAGTTTGAAAAGGTAGAATTCAGTGAAAAAATAGGAAAGAGATAAACAATGTAAATAATGACAGACTAAAAAATATACTTAGGTACTGTTTTAATTATTACGCATGCCCTTTCTGTGTATTTATTTCCAAACTATTGTCATTCTTGCTAGTCTTCACTTTATTACAGGAAGTAATGTACTGCATGTATCATATAAGACATCCAGAATGCTATTCCTGTGTGCATATTGTCAGGACTAGATGAGGGTGAACTTAAAAATATATGGAGGATTTGGGGGTTAGAGGTAGAGGTCGCTTGGCTTGAGAGGAAAAAGGGATCTTTGGGTGATAGGCAGAGGTGAAGAATAATAACTGGTCTACTTAAAAGTTAACACTTAAATTACTATAGAGAATTTCTACTATCCAAGACTACTGAGAGGCGGGCAGTTTATCAGAAATATTTATAAGTAAATTAAAAGAGAAATAAAAGAAGGTAAGTTCTTTAGTAAGACAATAACAGTTTTATTTTTAAAAGATATTATTACAAAAGATAGATCGCCTAATGTTTAACAGTATTTATAAGTTCTAGACGTTGTTGAACTCTATTATAAATATTCAGAATAA
>PNEQ01089043.1:0-28738 GCA_003012365.1 Medauroidea extradentata | reverse complement strand
CGAGGCGTTTATTTTCGTACCGGTTGGTCAACAATTTCCAAGCCACAGTGAAGTTAGAGCTTGACATGGGTAGCGACTGCACCATGCCAAGCGGCTCACCACGAAGAGAGGTTTTTAAGTAGGCAAGCTGCTCAACTGGCGAAATATCGTGGTTGTCGATAACAAGCATGGAAAACAAATTCACAAAGTTGGACCAATGTTTGGGATCACCTTCAAAGTGTGGAAGCGATATCTTCGGTAGGGCTACTCTTGAGTGACTATGTTGGCCACTTGAGTGTGAAGGTTTGGCCTGACTCTCAAGGGACTCCACAACTGTCATAATTGTAAAGCATTTTTCCTCGAAATCAACCATTCGAGCTGCGTGCTCAACCGCATCAAAGTCACTCAGTTCATCAGAGGCGGCCTCAATAGTCACGTAATCGGCATCAAAGTACTCGCGCAACTTCGAAAGGTCTCGTACAGTAGCTAAGAAGGCAGCTCTCTGGATGTATCCTCTTCAACACTCAGAGCTAATTCGTAAGCCCGCTTTATGCGACGTTCAGTCAACCTAAGACGAACCTGTGCTGACTGTACCTCTGCCATTACAACAAAGAAAGTAGGTAAAACGTAAAAGCGACGCAACGAAAAACAATGAGACACAACTAACCTCAAACCCCTACTAACATAAGTAGGTAAAACGTGAAAGCGACGCTACGAAAAACAGTGACACACAACTAACCTCAAACCCCTACTAACATTGGTCAGCAGACAAAGCGATATGTACGACGAAGGGCAGCAAAACAACCAAAACAACTCAATCCAAAAAACCACTGAAAGGTCAGAAAATGAACAGATCAGATGAACAGGACACCTCAATCAGAACCCCACTGGAACACGTGTTAGACGCCGATGATCTTCCGTTGCTCACCGCGCCGATCCTCTTGAAGTGTCCAACAAAGTCAACACTGGACGTGCCGAGCCGAGAAATAAGCACCGAATATGCTTAAAAAACACTAGAGAAGAGCACGCGAACAATCACGCGATGCACCGACACGAATATGCACAAACACGTGCTCGAGAAGCACGGAATATGACCCAAAACGAAAATGTACATCACGCACGCACGAAACTATTTACCGAAACCCAGAACGGATCCGGCCCGGAGGACCAAAAATGTTGCATTACCACACGACGGACTGCATCAAGGTCGGATGCAACATCCACAATGAAAAACTTTACCGATACAAGTGAGCCACGTTGAGAGGGCTACCACTTACCGCCATCTTGGTTGTACGACTGGCTGGTAGGCAGGAACACCAGCGCCACCAGCCACAACAGGCTGTCAACTTCACAGCAGCATAGGCGGGAGATTCAAAATCCCATGTTCGAAGTTTGTGTTTCTTTCACACATATTCAAGTTTGTTTATACACGAAAACACTTTAACTATGTACACAATTTACACACTCAAACATATATTGTTGCTAAATTATTTGAATTCGTTGGTATCCTGTAAATTTTCATGTTTTACGATTGCTAGCCTTTTTATCTGGGATTAGAAAAGCATTTCTTTTTTTCTGTTTTTTGCATTAAGAAAATGTTATTTATTGTTTCTTTTAATTGGGCCGTCGTCATCCACGGCAGTACAACTGAAAAGAACTTGAATTCTTGAGTAACTTATTATGCTGTGTGTTTTAGAAGCAGTTTTGAGTTTTAAATTTGAATATATTGCGCACACATTTACAAGATTCATAACTGCAATAAAGTGTGCAGTGTAAATTAGAGTCTATGCACAGAAACCAGTATTATATAGACGTTAACTCACAAGTATTTATAACTAAGCTGCTATTGATTACAGCAATTATTCAACACCCATGTATTTAATAAGTATATATTTTTGATGATATTTTTCAGACTAATATAATGTATATGTGAACATTGTACAAGCACATGTAAATAAAAGCACTAGCCAAGTTTGCGTTTATATGCAGCAGAAAGATATAATTTGGTGGAAAACAGAAATTAATTAGGGCATTTTATCCAGAACCACCTATACTATTAATTGATACACCTCATAGCTACAGTCAATAAATTGTAACTACTACAGCATTTCAGTTCAAATTTTCACATTCAATTTCATTACGTCGTACAACATTCTCTAAATCAGCGGCTAATTTTACGATACCTTTAACCTCCATATCATTTATTTGTTCACAGATATTGCCTGAGAGTCTAGTGACATGACTATCTGCTTATGTAATTACTTCACCTTTCCTATTTTTTTTCTTAATCTGATTTTTACGCAGAATTGGATTTTGCACATGTTTTGACCAACCCTGTTCTCTCGCGCCAATTTCATTTTGTGAAGTCCTGTGCATTCAGTGAGAGGGCTACCACTGTTATGTGAATAGCATGGCCGTAGAAGAACAGGTCTGGACACTCACCTGGAAACTTGACCCCCTTGATGTTTGGCTGCAGTTCACCAATTTACCGACAATGCTATACACTTTTGGTGCTGTAATACGGGCGGTCGGGCTCAAATTCCGCCCACTTCCCTCCCACTATGATAAACAATTTATCAAAACTTATTTTTTGTCAATTTATGAAATACTTCCTTCGCTCATAATTTTAAATCATGACTCCAGCAATCTTTATTTACTTTATAACGTTAACAATGGAAAAAAGTGGGCGGAGTTTGAGTCCGACCGCCCGGATTATATCGCCAAAAAGTACAACATTCTCGTTAACTTGATGAACTACAGCCAAACAACAAGGGAGTCAAGCAAAATACATTGGTAGATAGGCGAGTGTCCAGACCTGTAATTCAACGACCGTGGTGATTAGTAAACATTTCCTCTAAGCTAAGTCTGCTAATTAGAAAATTGCTCTATTCTGCAATTTTGCACTGCAGAATTAAAGATATGTAACTTTATTAGAAAAATATTTATACGTTTAATTGCTATTAAAGGCATAAAATATAGTATGTGTAGCAAAACTACTTAACTTATTAGCTGTGCAAAGACTTTGTTTAGAATGTTTTATTTACAATTCATCTAAATATAAAAAAAAAGTTCTTAATTTTGCAGCATGCAGCAATGGGTAAATTGAAAATCGTTATTTTTTTAATTAAAAGTTTTTCAGTAAAATTAATTTGTAATTTAGTTTGTATTTTCAAATAAGTTATTAACATCTGTTTCCTCAGTGTTACTTTTTTTGCACCTATAAACAGTTTCACAAGCACACACTTAAGAGGACTTGAGCCACCTGTGATTTAGAGTGCTTGCTGTTGAAGGGTGTTTCATCCCATATCCCATCCAGCCCCACGATGGTGACAGCAGCAGCAGTGGGTCACGGCGGCACAGTGGTATAGCGTGCCTGGCGGGGCCTCTGGTTTCCAGGGGCAGCATCCTGTATTTCACCACGTGGGCTGTAGTGTCATCACTCTTCTAGTTACAGCGTTCCATATTCTCCGTAACGACGTGACTGACATTTCCTCTGCAAGACTTACTACATGCCTACACTGTAAGTGATGGTCTGAAATTTTTTTTCCTGCTGCAAAGTTACTGTTTAATATAAATATTCAGAACAAGAGTGGAAGTTTTGTTTTCACCAAAACAACAATTTTTATGAGAAAGTTAGTGATGTATCTTTTCTTGCCAGTTGTAAAAATCAGATACATGCCAATTATTGCATCGGCATATGAAAGTAATTGTTTTAGTAGTGTGTAGCTATAATATATATTTTTGTCATAAGACACACTCATGTTTCAGGTACAAAAAGAGTATAGCATTGTTAAACTGTTGCTGATGCTATTTAATTGATTTAGAATATAGTTTTATTGTTATCAATAATATGATCGCTCCTGCTGGTATTCATTTTCCAGTAAGTAGAATGTTCTCACAGTTAAAGTTATTATTTTTCGTACCCTACTGATTCTTAATAATTAAGACAGAACTTTTATATTTATCAGTGTACATTATTTTTCATGGCAGTAGTTGGCAAGGAAATATATTTTCTAGTAACATGAAATTGTATTTATGAAGCTGTGGGATAGGAGGGTATGATACAATGCTTAGTAATTGTTAGTGATTGTAAATGTTCAATGCATAGCACTTATGGTTTAGTAATACAGTTTGGTTTTTGGACTTTTGTTTCAACAATCTGCTGACGTTAAACTCCAAATTAGTTTACATCTTCTTTTCTCCTAATTAAATAGCCTACATAATTTGTGGATGGATAGGTAGTCTTTTTATCTCTACATTTTCAATTCTCCAAAAATATTGCTTTAATAGTAGGATAAATTTATGGTTCTGTTTTGCAGGGTGCCTTCATCAAATTCCTGATATGTTATTCAGTATGAAATTACAGGTACATTCTTCTCTTTAAAAGCAGTAAATATTTTGTACTTTATCTGGATTTCTCCTCATTTCAAAAATATAGCAGAGTGAAAATCACTTTACAAGTACAACATTGTAAGATAGGCTAGACCGGGATGCCAGACTTGTACCACAAGTACTGGTAATTCTTATTCAGTTAGTATTTTATTTTTCAGAGGAGTTATGTAGTTTTTTTAGTATCGCTTGGTTTAGTGTATGGAGTCTGTTTGGGAAAGTACTTGTCTCATGATAAATAAATAGAAAAAGCTCTTAATGTAAAAATATATGGAATTGCTTACATAAAAGCCAAACTTGCAGTATCACATAAGTCATCTTGCCAACATTGCCATGCAACGATAAACATTGTTAGGGCTAATTTTACTACTGGTTATGAAGCTTGGTGTTATTAGTTTGGCAGGGGACAATTCTGTCACTAATTGTGCGGGTGTCGGAAGTTATCATAATCAGCTGTTGTCATTAAGGTTAAAAAAGTAAATAAGCAGTGGCATAGCTTTTGTGATTATGAAAGTGGTTTTATTTACAGGTGAATAAAATTAAAAAAAGCTGAAATGATTTTGTTTTTCAGTAAAACATTTTAAATCCTGATTTTTTTATTTACTTAGCTAATCTAAGGTTTACAATATAATATTTCACTTTTTATTAGACCTCTTATTGACACCAGTGCAGCTAGTGACTAAAAGTTTTCTCTTCCCAAACTTGTCTATAAGAAATTTGATTATCTTCCTAACTTGTAGTAGAATTAATCCCAACAGTGTAAATGAGTACCTATTGTACGTTTTGCAGTTACCTTAGCAGCCTATACAGTCCTACATGGTTTACTTTATCTTGCAGGAGCTTTCAAAATGTAGCTTGTAATTTGTTGACATTGGGAAAGTATATATACTTTAAACACTGTCTACCCATTGTTTTATGTACTCAGTTCTCATTCATATTATCTGCAATAATATAAATATATATTTGTGTAATGGACCTTCAACAGATCAGGGAAACATGCAATAGTAGTAAATAGTAATTATTGACAGAATATTGTTTCAACTGATTTTGTTGGCTGATTGATATTTATTGTAGAAAATAATTATTATTCTAGCTCAGTTTTAGTGAGTGGAATTTAAAACTGTATTGGTTTGTTGAAAAGCAAAGCTATAGCATGTATTGTTTTTAAATTGAAGTTGAATTATGAGTGTTGAGAAAAAAAGGTGCATTTATGTTTAAGAATATGGGTTTACATCATTTTCTTTCATGATGATACTGTTCCTAAGCAATGATTGTGTTTTTTGTAAAATATTTATAAACTTGAAAAAGTTATATGATAGGAACAGGTGCAAGTGGAATGGTTATGTGACTACGTATTGCTTGGAGTAATAACGGTGTTGACATTTTTTATAATATGAATTACTCGACATTGGCAAGGGCTTATGCTACATTATCATTGTTTTATTATCACAACAAATTTTAATGGATTTATGTAAACAAATAAATTAGCAGAACTGAACCCCAGTGTCAAACTACGATGATAAAAGTTCTGGAACATAGTGTGTGTCTGTGTGTGCTTTGTCACACTAGGCTTTGCAGTTAAATAGCAACATTGGAGGAATATATGGTCAGGCTACACTGTATGCTTACTATTGCTGATGTATGATACTAACCATTGGTAGAAAAATACGAGGGGGTAGGGGAGTTGATTGTACAAGCCAAAGATATTGTGAGAGACAACTATTTTTTGTTTTTGCTTATAAAGTTATGTGATAAAATTTATGTATGATATTTATTTTTATTGTTGACTTTTATTAAAATTAAAACAAAAAACTCCAGAAACATATATATATATTTTTTTTGTCGCTGTTATTAAAATTGATTTCAGCGATGTTGATTCATATGTTTTGAATATATATTTTTCAAACATAAATTTTAAATTGTGGAATATTGATTGAAATTGTGCACATTTAAAGTGAAGTTATATATCCTATTCACAATCAGAATTATGTACAGTTAGCCGAGCTTTGCTATCACGTGTTTTTTAAGAGATGAATAATTGGTAAGAGTACTGCTCCAATTTATAGCCATGTATTCCACATTTCTTACAGATGGTATAAGTTATACAGTAGCTAAAAAAAATTTATTCTGTGTAATATTTTTTGGGAAAGTAGTGATTTTTTTTTTAAACATTGTAAATGTATTGAATTATCTTTCCACATCCAGACCTGAAATTAACTGTAGGCCCTAGTTTCCAAAGTAGAATGATGTGACACCATGATTTCCATGAAGTTAGTCTAGTTATGTAAATCACTGAAGTTTGTTATATCCCTTGTTTTACATTAAACTGTATTCAGAATATTATTGGTTTAGTTTTCAGAACCTACAATAAAGCTTATCAAATGTTCACAACAGTTAGGCCTACGTTTCCTGATTTGTGAGTATTTGTTTTAAGCATAGACCCTACGTAATAGTCTAAATGTACCATATGCCTTCCTGTTCCAAATGCTGACTTCACTGGTACATACTTAATGACATGGTTCTGTAGTATTTTGTTCTTCTAACTAGTCTGCACAAATCTGATGAGATCCAATGGATGGATATTGAACATATTGTTCAAACTATAAGGGCTGTTTTTTTTTCAGTGATATTTATTTTTCTGTATTACAGAAGGCCTGTAAAATATTTCTGGGAATTGTGACACACTCAGTTTTTCTTCTAGTTGTGGCTCTGTCTGGTTATCACGGCCCATTTTCGAACTGTATAATAATCCTCTTTGTCATGGCTAGTTCTATTGACTATTTTAGCAGCTGTGGGCAGAAATGATGGTGCTCAGTATTGGTCATCTACCATAGTCCACCAGTATGTCACCAGGATGTCAGTTTCGGCTATACTGTCTCCAGATGCTTTGGTGGTCAAGTGGTGTACCTTCTCTTTACGGATTCTGAACAATTTTTTAAGCTCTTATTTCCTTGCGCTCTAAATTGAAGTATTGCCTGAAGGTCACCTTTATATCTACCAGGTTATTTTGCAACATCATTTTTACCATAGTGTTGACAACGAAGAGCTGTTTCTTGTCTTCAGAAAAAAATTACTGTTTTAATTGTTGCAGCAGTAATTTTCTTTTTTACGTGGTTATGCTGGTATTACCCATGTTGATCATGTTTTGCACAGAAAATCCAGTAATCCATGTAGTCTGTATAAGCAACACAGTCAATATGATACTGGAGGGACTTGGGTCTCATGAAGTCTTCTGTAGTCATTCTTCAACAATCAGTACTAAAACCTGAAACTTGTACGAGTGTATTTCAGCCCCAGATCTCGACAAAAATAACATAAGTTAAAATGCCTGATTTTATTTACCTCAATACCATACCATGGCCATGAATTAACCAGTCATCCTGTAATTTTAGTATGTGCTTTTCTTTATACTACTGTACCTTATTTTAATTCATATGTTATGGTCAAAAAATTAATATGCTGTGCTTGTGATGGGATGGAATTAAAAAAGTTTCTGTTTTAAAGCTGTGACTTTGTCTATAACTTTTAATTGTTTTAACAAATTGAATACGTTATAATCATGTTCGAGTCATTTTAATTGTCAGCAGTACTAAAAGAGAATCACTGTTGTATTATGTTGAATGTCAATAAGTACTGTAGTGAAATACATAAAATGTTATTATAATAAGCGTGAAATACATAATTAAATATGAACTTCCAAGTCAGTATCATCATGCAGTCTAATGGAACTACAAGACAATTTAGGTTGACAAACCTTTTGATGAGGTAGGGTTCTGGAAGAAGGGGTGGGGGAATGTCTGTACTGTCTTGCTCATATCTACACCATAGATACAGACCTACTGATTGCATAAACTTAGATATACTGTTTCCTATTCTGAGACTGTCTACTGTCTCCTGTCACCAGTGAGAACATTCCCACAAGTTTGACAGACAGCACGTGTTGAGAAAGGAATCATCTCCTCCTGTGACCACTGACTCCTGTGAACCAAACAAGGTGCTCTGGTGACAACTTCATTCTTTACAAGCTCAAAAAGCAGTCCTTGGCGATAACATTGTAGTTTTATCCCAAAACTATTCTAGTGACTGTTAAATATGCATCAACACCTATCTCCTCTTCTGTATAGGTACACTTACTTCTTAGGCGAGAGGTGAGAGGAATGGTTTCCATGCACACTGAAAACTCTTGTGCTTGTTTTGCTAATTTACTCAAAAGGCAAGTAACAGTTGTGGCCCTGTCATTCATTCAAGCTGCTGCACGGCACCAACTCGTGACCACTCACAGTTATAAACTTCGCACACCATTTGGGGTGCTTTCAGCTTTAGTTTGGAGTCCCTTCACTACCAACACACCTTCCAACAGCAGATGAGAATCTTTTGTGATCGAGTTCTTCCACAACATGTCAACATGCTTGTTTTGAATTTCGTTAAAAGTATTTCTGCAAGAACAACTTTAATGTTTTTCATTGATAAAGTTTTTCACAGCCTTTAAAGCAGTTAGTTTCCAATAGGTAAACATTGATATTCTGTTAATGTTTAATTTGTAAGACTGTTATAAATTATTGGTTTTATTATTTGTTTGGCTATGAACATTTGCCCACCAGTTCATTTGGATATGTTTTTGAAGTTTAGTGTGAGAGGCAATGATAAGAAATAGGTAGTAAAAGTCTATAGCTATCCGTAATTGTGGCGTATTGACTTTTGATCTGCTGTGGCTTAGTGAAAACAGTGTTAAATGTAAACTTCAAATTTTCTATTGGTATGTGTTTTTAAAGGTAGGTAAGGTACAAAGAATTATTTAGAAATATAAGTGGCTGTACAAAAACTGGGGGATTTAAGTGTCTCAGGACCAACATTTCCAATCACTAGTAATTATCTATCAAGTAACTTATCTATCTGAATTACATGAAATTGTCTCTTTGGTAGATTTTACTACTTTGTATTCTTTATCTACACAGGAAACAGCATTGTTTCATGCTCTTATCAAATGTGAGGTTGCAACTCATACTCTTGGGCTTTGTGTGTACTTCAGTATGTGTAATAAAAGATAAGCATCACTCCAAATACTGTAAAGATGTGTGGTGGCACTCACGCGCCCTTCTCTTCGCGCAGCGACGACAAAAATGATGATACTAGCCCCACTAGTTGCTTACAATGTTCCACAAAGAAAATTTGTAATTTGTTCAGTCCTCATGTACGCTCCAGTCTCAGCGGTGAGTTACTCTTACCTCAGGGTTCGTGGTATCGAGGGATGGACGCATGCATAACGGCATTCAAAAACACGTGGTCAGATTAACAGCCCATATTTATTACCTTCTTACAACAAACTCATGCAACCGCGCTTACATCGGCATGTACAAACTTCCTGTACAAAATAAACTTTAACTGAAAGAGAACTGAACTGAACTTAAATGAAACCCAACTCAAACAAAGAAAAATAGCACGTGCTAAACTCAAATTATAAACCGATAGTGGGCCGGCCACACGGTCGATGCGGCTGCAAATTCACATTAAAGAGTCAATAAATTTAGCTGGTTACTAATGCATAGTTCTAAAAAGTCTTTTCACTGCCTTCCATCGCAGCCCCATCTCTTCCAATCGCGCCCCTCGGCTTACCACGTGCGAACCTCGCACAACACGGAACACGTCCGGCCTCCTCGACGGTCAAGAACAAAGTGACCAGCAACGGCAACCACAATGGCGTCCCAATACACCATGGCTGCCTACCTTCCGGTTAGAATATTCCATGACCTTCTAGCAAGATTAAATAACCGGTCTGGATACAAATTGACCAAACTAAAATCACCAACAAATCGGCAAAATTATGCTTACTTTAAAGACTTATTACAATAAAAATTATATTAAATAAAATCTTGGCATCGGACATTGCCGGCCGTACACCTTGCAGTACCCTCTGTAAACCCCTGTCGGTGTCGCCCCCTGGCTGAACTCATTTACATACTTTTCAAAATAAATACCAAAACTTTCAAACTGCAATAACTTTTAAAGGACCAATTTCTCGTAAAATGTCCAAGAGTCCGAAGTTGCTTGAAATTTCATGCCGTTTTAGGACAGTCCACACAAGACATATTTACTTTATATTCACGTGTCATCAGAACATTGAAAACTTAGAATGATTTTAACTTACTCAAAACTTGAGAACACATTATTTAACATTAAAATACTCCAATGAGAAAACTTATCACTAGGAATTGCATCCAGACGCGGTTTTCTGCTACTGTACTGTTTCGCCAGGCCCAATAGCGGTTTTACATTTAGAATGGGTTTTCTATGTGATTTCTTGTTCAGTAAAATTATAATCTTTACATTATTTAACTAAATGACTTATTTAGAAAATTATTAGGCTTACGGCAACAAACATGGAACCCTCATAATGAAACAATTATTATTGACGTACAAAAATTTTAGAAACACTAGGATTTTAAATAATTTACATGCAATATATTAAAGTAGGGTGGCCAGGCAACACTCTGGGGCTTTTGACATTAATAAATGCATCAACCCTACCCTACACCTAACTGATACTAGGCTGACCAGCTCTTGGTTCTGAAGTGTCAGTAACACTGGCTAGCATTAATTATGCAAACAAATAAACAACAGAGACTCTAGAAATACAACTGACTTATTGAAAAACTATACCCCAAGCGCAGGCTGTTCGCTTCACGGATGTTTCCTTGCATATTTTATAAACTAACACAAAAATTATTTTGTATCTCTATGACAGAAACACCCGATGTGAAGCATATCAGATATGTCTCTGTTGCGTACATAATTTCATGTACCGTATGTAATAGTATCATACACAAAAAACAAAGCGAAAAAAATTTCTGCAGTTGCTACTCATTGCTACACTCCATTATCTGCTGCCCTTGAATCTGAAAGTGAACTTTTGGAGTATACATGGTATTCAGAGTGTTATCCTTTCATAATATCAATTTATTTCATTTTTCCAATAATGAATTGATTACCAATTAATAGAAAATAAATTACTTGAATCCTGAATTATGAATGTGGAAGGTATTTTAATATCATAAACATTGATTTTATGTCGCATAGTAGTCTCTGCAATGTCAATTTTCATTATTATATAACAACCAACTTAATTCAGTTTTTGTCAAGCTTTCTTGTAAAGGTTGATTTAATGTGCTCTTTTACACTTGTACCACTCTTGTAACACTTAATGAACAGACCATTAGCTTTAGTGATTTTTTTTTTTTTATAAAAAAAGATCACATGTGGATTTAAACATTGTACATTGTAAGTCCCAATCTTTGGTCTGCAATTTTGGAAGTGTGATATGTGACACAAATTTTGGCAGTTTTAAATGCAGTACCACAAATTGTGGTATAAGAAACGATTACAGCATAATGTCTCTTTGGAATCATCTGTAGTTTCTGTGTACTCGGATTTCTCAATGTACAAGCTGATGATTGTTTTCTCTTGTGGCATTAAGAAGATCCAATTTTTCATGTCAGTAATATAATTGCATACATTTCAGAGATTTACTTAAATAGATATTGAATTAGCATAAATTAAGTTTTTTGCGTGTAAGGAAAGGCTCTACCAATTAAGTTTTGTATAGCTTTGTGAACCACCATCGTAGAGATGGGGACAGAGTGCATTTTTTTATTAATGAAGAATTTATCCTGTGGCCAGTTTCATAAAAAATAACCACCTTTAAGGTGGAAATATGCATGTCTAAAAAAGTGAATTATTTGTGTGTGTATTCCTGTAAAGGAACAAAATAAATACTTCTAAATTCTAATAAGTCGACAGAACAGTCGGATATACTTAACTAAAAAGTACCCATGTTTAAAGAGTCAACAGCAACTTGTAGACAGCCAAACCTGTTAAGACTGGAATGCCATTGTCTTGCTATTAAAGTAGATTTTTGATAGATGCAAAATGAATGATGGTGGAGCAATTCAGTATGAAAATTACAGATAGCTTCTCGGTGCTTGGGGGGCTGTGTTTGGTGCAGTGGCTAGAGCACTTGCCTCCCACCAAGGCGATCCAGGTTAGACTCCCGGCGGGGTTGGTCCCCAGATTTTCGCATGTGGGAATCATGCCAGACAGTGCTGCTGGTCAGCTGGATTTCTCGGGGCTCTCCCGTTTCCCCTGCAACTTCATTCTAGTGCTAATCTATACTCACATCTTGTCAACCCTCACCAGCGCTAAAGATGTAGATAGATGTTGAGTGCTGTTCAAAATATCTTCACTTTACCTCTCGGTGCTTGGCACCAAAACTTAAGTTTGTCAGAGTACTATTGAATGTGACCCAATTTCATCAAATGCTTAGGAGGTATCAATAAAGTGATTGCTTTTTTTTTGTCTGGTTAATTTAAATGGTCAAGATCACAAAAAAACCTACACATAACTTCTTATAAAATGTTTGCCACAGCTCTAATTAACCATCCCAAAATTATTTTTAACACTTTATGGTGTTTTTCAATTTACTGCACAGGGTACATGCTGAAAACAGAAAATGTGCAAGTGTTGAATGACTTTCAGTGTTGAATGGCATTCAGATATGAATATGTATTGTTGATGCACTAACTGGAATAAGCTATGGTAAAGGTGCATAACTTTCGTAGGATTTATTTTAACATAAGATGCTTAAGGGCCTAGATGTTGACAAAAAACTTAAGTTCATAATTCATTTTCCAAAATTTGAGGGACAACTTTTATCCTGTTTCACGTTCCAACCAACTAGCTAGTATCTGCATGACCTACTCATAACTAACCTGATTGTTGTTGTGAAACACTATTAATACCGGTACTGCAAATTAATTTTTGTTCTACATTAACTGTTTTGTCTATCTCCACAAGAATTATTATTTTCTTCGGTTGTGAAATTTGTCATGTAAATTAATTTCCGTGTATTTTGAGTACACAGGGCAGTTGGACAATCAGTTGAGAGTGAGAAAAAAAAAAAGAAACACTGTTTCCATGGAAACTGCTGTATACAGTAGTGTCAACACAATTGTTGCAAACTAGAATTCCTATGCCAGAGACATTGTATTCTTAGGAGTGCCACATACTGGCATGTTAGAGTCTCAGTAGTGATGGAGCTGTAAGAGCAGTCTTGAAGCAGGTATCAAATGCATTGTCTCCACAACGAACCAAGCTCTGGACTAGCGTGCAAGATTCCCGCTGATCCATTTTTATTATGGGATTTTAAGGAGTTACCGTATATTTTAATTGGTGGAAAGTCTGTAGCAATGTTCAGTGTATGTTTCTATCAGAGTTTCACACACATCTGGTTAGTACATTTTTATGTACTGCAGTCTTGAAAGGCTGTTTTTAGCTGTGTTGGAGGGCTTTGAAATTGTTTTATTGCTCATGGTGTTTTAGACATTCCGTCCTTGTCTGAACTGTGTTTTCTTTTGTTCATTAGCAAAATGGGTACATGTCTAATAGTTTTGTTAAAGCAAGTGTTTCCCTGTTTGTTAAGACACATTTGAAGTGTATGGTAGGCAGCACCCTTGAGCTGCCAATCTGTCAGGTGATTGCATAATTTCAAGAATAAAAACTCATTTTCTGATTGTGCATAACCATAGGCCACTACTAAATTGTGCTGAACAGTCACACTGACTCCAGATATGCTGTGGGGAAAGTTGAACTTTTATGTGCACTCGTCCAGGTTATGTAATGGAACATGAAAGACAACTGCACTCTCCAAGTGCAAGACCTATAAAATGTACTCTTCAAATGCACTATGAATGCATTTTTCAAAGTATGCCAACAATGTCACATAATGCTTGCTGTGGTATTTAATGAGATATGTTTGTGTTATTGCTGATACAGTGTAGCCTGCTTGCTGTTAATTAATTTTATTATATATTTTCAAATATATTTTGAGAATCTACATATTATGATTTTGTAAACACATCATCAAAACAATGTAGTCTAACATTCTTTTGTTGTACGTGGCAACTGTTATATGGGCCATCGTCATTTGTGATCTAAATTATAAGAATTATTTATATATTAATCATTGTGATAGTGTAGTGAATAGGATTTTAGTTGATTTATTAACCAAAGATACAGTTTAAGTATTAGAGATTTTAGACAATGTGCATTCCACTCTAGCATAATGGAATTCTCTAGTAAAAATGTATGGGAATTGTATATAATAAAAATGTACATAAAGTGTGATGTTGTGTATTAATAATTTTATCTGAAAGGTTGGCCACAACCGTGGAAATGTTACTGTAATAAAATATTTTAATTGTTCCGGTGTGTATGGACTGTGAGTTGAACATCTGATGTGTTTCTAGAAAGTTATTTCTTGGTTTAGTAGTCAAAGTATCAGCTCTGCTATTTGTGCAGTGTAGGAATATTCTTGCATTGTTTTCATAATTTTCTACACTTCTAAGGTGGTTGCCTACCTGTAGTTCTTCTCTGTGTCTGAGGGCTAGAAACAAGGGTGCCATAAAGACAGCAGTGGCTCAATTGCTGTTACATGCGTGGCACTGAACTGATGTGCAGGCTTTCTGTCACGCTGATTTTCCTTAGAAAATTCAAGTGGAGATAATGTTGTTTTATTGGATGTGACTGCAGCAGTCCAGTGCATGCATCTAGACCATGTCAGTGTCTAAACAGGTTAGCGACATATTTACGCTACATACTGATGCTCACCTATTTCCCTGGCCAGTTATTTCAATGATATCAGTTATAGTTCCATCAATGCTGATGGCAACTGGTGATCATCGAGGATGATTTTTGACTAATTCCTCGTGCCATACTATGGCGACTACTTGTTCCACTGGAGCTTGGAAGGACGTGTGTCACCTGTGAAAACAGACATTGGCACAATATTCAAAACATCTATCTTCATTGAAACTTTTATAACATTTAAATCAACATGGTGATACATACGAATATATTTAATACATAAAAATATTTCTGGAAGTTTTTTTTAAAGAATCCGTTGAAAAATAATATTAAAATTAAATTTTAATTTTTCTCAGAAGCATATTATTGGATAATTCTGTTAAGTATAACTATTCTAATAAGAATATAAGCTTTTCAACAATTTAGGAAACTGTGTTTGCTAGTTAAATTCATATTCATGTACAAGTTTTCTTTTATTTGTATTTCACCGCTGATAATCATTCCGAAATGCTCCAATCACTGACTGACAAAATAATTACTGATGTGGTTCTGTTACTGCTGACAAATACTGATAGATAATAGGTGAAATCACTGAGTATTGGAATGCAGCGTTAATAGTTACGTCAGTAAACACTTAGTTTCAACACCTTTCTGCAGTTAAAGTACCGGTAGGCAACTACCTTATGGGGTACTGATCCCTACCACCTTGGATTTATCTGTTTGTTCTCGATAACTTCTGTTCCAGTCGATGTATCAAAATTTTTGTCACGACAAGGCATAGATACAAACTTAATCAATTTTCTGTAATTGCTGGAACCATAATATATTCATTATTTTGCAACGGGAAATGGCTGAAAAGGAAAAATTGCTTTATTTACGGGAGCGACTACAGAGGCTGCAACATGAACAGAAACAATGCCATATGGATTCCAAAAAGTGAACGAAACAATAAACTATGTCTTGTCAGCGAAAAAAAGTAAAACAGTGTGTCTATTCCCTGATTTATAAGATGCCATATGGATTCCAAAAAGTGAACGAAACAATAAACTGTCTTGTCAGCAAAAAAAAGTAAAACAATGTGTCTATTCCCTGATTTATAAGAAAAGCCGTAAAACAGATTTGACAGGGATCAATCCCCCTTAATTACTGGTATTTTTTGACATTCGTCGTTAATAAAGAACATAATTGATTGTAATTATTATTATTTTTGATTGGAACTGTTGTCATTAATGTATACCACACTGATTTACAGCATGGGTAAAGAAATATTATGTTTTTCAAAATTACATAAGTTGTTTTAAATTTTTTGTAAGAATACAGTTAAATCCAGAGGTTAAGGTAGTTTGTAAGGCTCTCAGATGACTGATAGTATCAACAGTTTTTATATTGCGTTTTTGGGAAAAGCAAAACGGAAGTTGTCATTACTACCATTGAAGCATTTAGAGTTTATCAGCACAAGGAAACAGTCCTTCCCAGAAAATTATGTGATACACATTTAAATTGGTGATGTTTTTTGCACGACTAGGAATTCTTTTGTGTTATTGGGGATAAAGTTATTGCATATATCCTTTAAACTTTTCCCAAAACTGTGTCAATTTATTTTCACAGTACTGCTAGACAAACCTAAGTGAGTCCTCGAAAATTATGTAAACTACAGCCGTCCCCCTCTGACATACCGCACCCTCCTACTTCTTCGACCCGCTACACATCCTCAGCCAGTAGCAAGCAAGTAGCTTGGCTCTCGCGACAAGCAGTGCATACAGTCTCGTCAGCTGGAAAGTGACGACCAGTGTGTAGTTGTCCAGGTTGTGTCGTTTGGCACCCTTGCGTCAACAAGGTATATTGTTATATACAAAATACATATTAGCAAAATAGCAAACATCGACATGACAGGAACTGCGTGTCAGGAATGGGTGTTTGTTTGCATTGAGATGATATAGTGGCATATCAGTTGATAGTTTGATCAACGTAAATGCACAGTGACGCACGAGAAATCGTTCAAAGTGAAATGAAGTTTTTCAATCAACATATTTTAAAATGAGTACAATATTATGTTCATTGTCTAGATGTTGCATGATAATACATTTTTGTAGAGCAAACATACTGCAGATCGCATACTTGTCCAATAACAGCAAGTCAACAGCAAGTTGTACATGCGGCAGTAATAGCTACTGCCCTTGAACGTTGCACTGTTGCAGCATCTCAATTAATTAGGATTTTATCTTGATATTTCTTGTTCATTATCATATACAAACAATGATAGTGACATGTATTTTTGTTTACAAGTTTCATTATTATTCATTTTACGTTACATGATTTATATGACTAGGAATGTTGAACATGCTATGCTTTTTGTTTAATTCCGTCACAAATTTGTATGTCATTTCTTGTATTATTTTTTTATTTTATGTGTTAATGAAAGTAGATGGCACGATGTGTATGTAAAAATGACCAATTCAATCATTTTTGTTTGTTTATTTTGTAAAACATACTTTAATAAGCCAAAAATTAAAATGTTTTTCCAGTTACGTCGGTTAATTATTGAAATACGTATGGACAATTTTGTAAAAGTCTGCTGTTTAATACTTTAAGAGGGTGTTGGGGGAGAGCGAGGCGGGGACGTTTGGAATTAAATATGTACAGCTATTAGTTTCTACCAACCACCAAAACTTTAGTTTTCCTAGAATTACTCCTGATAAAAGATTTTACTTCAGTAGATCATTTTCATATCCTCTTTATTGTAAACCATTGTTAAATTTCTAAACATGAAGCATTCTGATGACAATTTTATGCTGATCATATCTGCATGTTCTATCCAATTTAACTTATGACATGTTTAAACACCCAGAAATTTAATGTTGTATGTTCTTTAAATTTGTTTAGCTTATTGGTTATTTTAATATTAAATTTATTTAAATTATTGCTTTTATTGTTCTTTAGAATAAAATTTATATAATTTAGTATTAAGTTAATTATTAATACATTTTCAGTCACAAAAAAACTTATTATACGAGGAGCATAAGTGATAAATCATGAGCTTGTATTTATTAAGGGAAGTTTTGTTTCCTATTATTTTCGGTTTCAACTTAGTAGGTTAGTTACAGGTACCGTGTTGCTGTTGTTTCGTCCTACGAGCGTAAATGGTTCATTTGGTTACTTTGAAATCTTCCTTAATTGCGCTAATTGTAAGTTTGTGTGTAGACTAAAATGTATTCAACACAATATTTAGCTCCCTCCCTCGTAACCTATCTACATTGGGTCTTTTTGAGAGTGTTTTACCTTCCATACAAATAAATGTTTACAAAAAATATTAATGAAATTTTTGCTCCAAATCGCTTACTGGCTATGAGATGTGGGTGCACTTGTCGACTAGTTTAAAATATGGGATGAAAAAAAATCTGCTGACTAAAGGAAGACTATGTTATTTACTATCCTCTCAGTCAGTATAGATAACGAAACTTTGAGCACCCGTCATATGTTTTGGCTTCCAGGGCGAGCACATTGATCTAACACGCAAAATTTTTCACACTATAAACAGGAGAATAGTTGAAGCTCTTGTATTTATGTTGCTTTTAAAAATAAATGCAACTCATTATGAACAACTTTCTCGCTTTAGTCCCCCATCTGACTTCAATAATAAAAAAGTTTCTCACTGACCAACTTTTCAATGTTTCATTCTGTAGTCAAATGCATATAAGGTTAGCTAAAATTTTCTGTATAATTAACAAAGGAAATTTTTAGCTTTCTAATTTTTTTGTTGGCATCAAGACATATAAATTATGCACAATAACAATTAGAATAAGATTTTGCTGTTAGCTCTTAAGTTATGATGTGATGTATGTAACGATGAATGAAAAATGTATTAGTACAGAATTTGTGTTCTCGAATTTTTTAAACCCCTTAGAATGGCATTAATTATGAAACTATGTATCATTCAATATACGTTTCGATGCTGTTACAATATGTGAAGTTGTTAAGACCAAAGTTGTAATACAAAATGTTTAGATTTTTAGCAACAGCGCATGCCGAAACAACAGAGCTAATGCGTTTAGAAGAGGGAGCGATTGCCCTTAAAAACCCATACTATAAGCTAAACGTGTGATGCTCTATAGACCTACTAACAGACCGTCGCTTACAATTTGAATGGAGTGTACAGGGAGGGCTCCAACACATTCCCCTCCACTACCTTCACACGGCAACCTTGAAACACTAGTGCTCTTACCTCCCCTACCCGGGACTACACTTAAGTGTGTCAAGCAGCAGTAACAGAAAAACATCAGGCTTGATGTGTATGTAGTTGCACAAATAAATTCATATTAACTATGGTATTTTCCTCCCCTCCTTTTTTTCTTTTGTAGTTTTCACAGCATGAGGAAAATATCCTGCAAAATGCCGGAGAGTTCAAAAAGGGAGGAAATACATAATGCTGTGAGAGTATAAAATGGGACCAAAGAAGATTGTTTTAAAATGCAGACATGTGTAAAACTAGGAGATTGAAAAATTGTTTTTACTGTAACAAATTCATTTAGTGTTTGTTGACGGCTAGGATTTTTCTTCATGAAGGCTTGCTGACCAAAAAGTTTAATTATTATTTTCCTCATGATAATATTACTGGAAGTTAAATAGCAATGGGATTTTAAGTAGTAAGTTAATGGGCCCCCAGATCACATTTACTAACACAATATTTTCAAATTCTGAGTAACTACTGGCATCTCTTGAACCATTACTGGTTCTGTCTTTATTGTCAATGTGACTCTTTGGCAGTGAAAGCCACAGAAGATGTCAAAGGATAGAAGCATGTTGAGATGTAGAACAGTGGTAGTAATTAACCTTGTAAATGACAGGAAATAGCGATATTAGCAGCTGCAGAAGTCATATATATTTTTTTAATGTACATATACGGACATGAGAAATGGGACAGTAAAGTACAAGGATGAAGAATAAATACAGTAAACTGTCTTAAGAAGTTGCCACTTACGAAGTGTCCTCCCTTAATATGTTAGAATAGTTTTACCAAGTTTACAAATATATACACTAGACATTTTACCCTTTTAAGATTTCCTGGATAAGAAGTTTAAATTTTTTTGTCTCTTCAGAAACTTAACACAATTTTTGTACTTGTGATTCCAGTAGGGAGACTGCATCGTAAAAGAAAATGAGGACAGGTTGTAACAGATGGACAAGTCATTTAAAATTATGAGGAATAGTAGCTGTTGTATTAAGATCGGAATTGCCAAATGAATAGAGTTGTACTCGGTTCTGCTGTATGGTGAAAAATATGTTAGTTTTACCACATATGTAAAGTACCAGAACGTATGTTACCAGGAATCTGTTGCATTCCAGCTCATTATTTTACATTTCTGTGAGATTTTAGTCAACAAGTCAACATAAAAAGAGGTACATTTTCATAACGTAAAACGTGTTTTGTTTGTATGTTTTTGTATAATATGTTGCTGAAGTCACATTTTGACATTTTTTTGTAGCTATAATAAAGCCTAGTTTACACCAACAATAACATTGCTAATGACACGTGTTTTCAACGAAGTTATTAACAATGTTGTCAAAATGCTTGAAAATTGTTGACATGTTATCAACATTGTTGCCAATATTCTGTTATTAACTTCATTAATATTTTTAAAAATGTTAATATTGGTACTGGCATTTTGTTGAAAACATTTGCTAGCATCAAAAGTTATGAATGTTAGATACATGTTATGAACTTTGTCACCAACACTGTTAACATTATTTTCCGACCCATTCTTGGGCGGTGTAGATCAAAGGATGTTGGTAACAAATATTACTAGCAATGTTATCAGCAATAGTGTAGGCACTTTTGTCGTCAACATTGGTATTAACTTCTGTTCATCATTCTTACAACTTTGTCTATAACATTGGTGTTTTTAGCAATGTTAATAACACATTTGCTATCAATATCGCTGTAAAATAGTGTACCATAGCTTAGAATTTGTTGATATCATTATTGTAACAAACATTTTGTAATTAATGTTGTTACTCTTATTTCTTCAGTGTAAACTGGTCTTAAGAAAAATAGAACTAGTACTTATTGGAATGAAATTATGGTGACGACAAAATACTACTTTTCAAAGTTTAAAAACCTAATTGGCGAATTCAGTAAATAAAAATTGACTGCAATTAAGTACACTGATACTTTATAACATTTTTAATGAAGTTCGACAATTTTAAAAAGATGAAAGGATTATTTGTGGAGAAATAATTCACATATCGTCAAATAGTAAATGATTTAGAATTTTACCTACAAAGTGTCAACAATGTAGTTGTTACTGTTTTTTTTTTTTTTTTTTTAATGGGTACACAAAGATGTCAAAGTTGTTATCCAAACAGCAAATTATACAGAAATCATGTAACAAAAAAATTTCACTTTGTGAAAGTTGTCTTCTTTACAGCATTAAATAATTGACCAAACTGTTAACTAACGAACTGAAAGGTACACAATACCCTTAATATAAGCATAAATGATATAAAATTATAGATATTCTGTGAAATGTTACATTTTATGACTGCCAGAGCTTGTATTTGGAATTACTTGTTTTTAACAGCTCCCTATTTCTTTCTCTGGATATCCTTATGATTGCTTATTCATAAATAGAAATAAGTAAGTTTTGTCTATGTTGTTTTTTAAATGAGCTGTGTTGCAAAGATGGACATACACGTATTTATTGTTTCGTGAATAATTTATTACATACTATTGTATTCTATATGATACGATACAGGGCTGAATATTTGTGTAGGCCTATTTCACATAATAAGGGATTTTTTTTTTTTAGATATTATTCACAAATTTTTAAGGCATTTGCATTTGTTTGCTGCTGCTACATTATTTCACATTTTCAGTGGTGATATTTTATTTTTAAATTACAGTCAAACTCGGATTTTACAAACTGATGTCATAGTACAGTGATTTTGTAAAATAATTATTTAAAAAATCTAGAAATGCCATAAAAATAAGCAAATGTAAATAAAAAGGCTTAAAAGACGTACTAAAACTTGGGAGCTACCACAAATTTATAAAGAAAATTGTATTTATGTAATATTTTGCCAATAATTGGTATGCTGTAAAATTAAAAAAATGGACAAGTCCATTGAAAACTATGGTCATTGTAAAATACATAGAAGCAAATTATGTCCCTGCTCCAAGCATAGTAGGCCTTTCACATTATGACAAAGGGATGCTTCTCTACCTTTACCTTTCATCACCTCTCCCTGCCTCTTGGCTAACCTACTTCTATTATCTCATTGCCAAACTGTTCTCTTCCCTTACCCAGTTTTGCACTGCTCGAACCCTGCATGTCATAGTAATGTACTGTATGCAGTTAATGCAATTTTGGCATGTTCATTTGTACATGTGTTTGCCATTCGTTACAATTAAATTCACCATTTGTAACATATGTGTTTCACTGCTGTGCATATTCAATTTACAGAAGAGAAGAAATTGTTTATATAATGCTTGTACAATAAAGATTGTCTACCCTGCTTTAAGAAACCATCTCCACCACTCTTGTAAGGGAGTTGGCAGTACTGCGAAGACCAGTCATTATGCAACATGACACCAGGCCAGAAGAAAATAAAACATGAATGCAGGGTCGTGATTTTGAGTTTAAATACATAGCTGCATTTCACGCACAATATATAATTACAAATGTATGGGTTGACACGCACAAAATCTGTAGTGAAACATGAATCATGCGTTGCGGCTTCATGTGGTACCACAAAATTATTGAGAGTAATGTAGCATGCACTGGCGTATTGGAAGAGGTGGGCGATTTATGTGCAGTCAGATAATGCCCAAAAAAATGGAAACTTATTAAGTGTGTATTCTAAAACTGTTGTGTAACAACATGACTAGACAATAAAGATGAAACTGTAAAAGTCGCTAGTTATCAATGATTGGGCACAACTTTAAGATATATCAGTTATTTGACATACCAACAGCTGACAAACAGAAAACAAGTATCATTTTGGCCACACTGGATAAACACTGCACACCTGGGAAAAAATTGACTTACGAGAGATGTATGTTTAGCTCTGCGCATGAAGAGAAGGGAGGAAACGTAGAAAATTTGTATGCAGGGCTTGGGTTTTAAATGTAACACGTCATTATGTCATTATGATTTGTTAGCTGCATAAATGATAAGATCATCGTAGTAGTGGCAGATCACAATCTGTGGAGGCAGTTGTTAACTGATCCAAAGCTTACCTTACAAGGGGCTAGTAATATGTACGGTACTCGCAGAGCGCATGAAGCCGCTAACTACCAGCTGCTGCAAGTTGAAGCCCCCAACACGGCTGGTGAAACTATAAACTAGACAGCCAGCAAACCAGGGAGGTGGAAGAAGAAGAAAAATTAGCCAACCACGGGGGGACAAAACAATTGTGCTGCTTCACTGCTCCTTTTTGACGAAGAAACCACCTGCACAAGAAGGAACTGTGTTCGGCCTATAGAAAAATAGTCGGAATTGCAATAAATTGAATCACTTTACCACAGTTTGCAAGATACAAGAGGGCTGGCTAGAAAGAAAAATTTGTTGAGCACCATATGAGACAACACAAGATACACAGGGAAGGCCAGGGACTCACCAAGCAATAGGCCAATGTGAAAGGCAAGAACAAACACCTACCTATCAGTGAGAGCAGAGAGAAAGAAAACGAAATCACACCTGGAGTTGGGGAACCACAGAGACAAAGTACAGCTGGACACAGAGGCTACATGTGATGTGATGAACTTCAAAGACTACAGAGCAATATTATAGGTACAGAACATTAAGGCTAGAAGAAGTAGAATTCTGTGGAGTGTCAACACATACAGCCAAGAGAACAATTTAGAGGTACTGTGTTGTGTAACAAACACACAAGAAGAGAAAGTGCTTACCTTTCAAATAGTTAACACAGATCAGATGCTATTGCTTCATGCGCACAGCTGTGAATAATTATGGCTCATAACGGTATGTGCACAACTTTGAACAAAGCAAAGTATTTCCAGCTACAGAAAAGTTAATAAATCAGCATAGAGAGATATTTCAAGTCATAGGACGCTTGCCTGGAAAATGACCCATAGAAATTGATGCAAACACAAAACCAGTGCAGCAGCCACCTGCAGATTTCCGTTAGCGCACAGGCAAAGAGTAGAAGAAAAAATGGTGGATATTATGCAAAATAAAATAGTGGAAAAAGCAGTAGAGCCAACAGAGTGAATTAGTTGTCTTGTTTTCGTAACCAGAGAGAACAAGCAACGCATGTGTTTAGACCCACACAAAGTGAACAAAGTTTTGAAAAGAGAGCATTTCATTATTCCGATGTTTCTGGAAGTTTTACCAGAGCTGACAGAGGCTAGAATAGTTTCAGTTTTACAAGTGTAGTAAGGATTCTGACATTTGCAACTGATGAAGCGAGCAGCAGACTAATTACATTTTGAGGAGTCTGATGGAGAACACTGCAAGTAGCTCCAGTACCCATCTGGATTGGCGACAGTACCCAAGGATTTCCAGAGGGCACTGATGGAATTTCTTCGAAGACTGCATGGTGTCACAATCATTGCAGATGACATATTAGTCTATGGCAGTGGGCATACGGAAGAAGCAGCAAGAGCAGACTGTGACCAAAATTTCAAGCATGTGTTGGAGAGAGTGCATAGAAGTAACTTGTGATTTAACCTAGAAAAGTATCAGGCTGCATTAAAAGCAAGTTACTAACATTGGTCATATGTTGAGTTAAGGTCTGAAAATAGACCAACATAAAATATGAGCAATGAAGGACTTGCAGTCGCCAACCATAGTGAAATTATATAGCGTTTTCTAGGACTAGTGAATTACTTTGCCAAATTCCTTTCGGCATTAGTCATGTTCTCTGAACCTGTACACCGGTTGACACACTACGACACGGACGGGAGCTACAAAAAAAAAAAAACAAAAAAACAATTTCACTTGATCATGTACTGAACAAGGACATTGTTTATTATGTGATGTAACGTTGAAAGTATTCATGAAATTAAATAAAATATTAATTCTCTAGATAACTTACATAGAGGTTGTACGACAATACGTCTCGATACAGTTGCAGAATGTAACTCTGGTATAAATTAGTTTTTGCTAATTGTACTTGCTTTTCGAATCATCTGCTTTGAAAGTTTACAAACCAAGTTTTATCCCAGATAATTAAGTTGTTTTATCCAGTAAAAGAATCATAACTTTTTTTTAATATTTACATATGCATCATTCTGAAGCGAACCATGTCTTGACATCTCAACTGATGAAATAAATATCATTAGCTAATTGAAAACAAATTTTACGTCTTTTCACCCCTTATGAGGTTGAATTTCGAAAAATCATGATTATATATTAGATATGTGTCTACGTATCCAATTGAACTGAAAATTTCGACAATAATACGTAGTCACAGTTAAATTGACGATTCAGTGGAAAAACATATATCACCAACCGGAAAGTTCAGATTTAGAAATATCCTGAAATATATTTACGGCCATTTACTTAGTCATCATCACAAAGGGAAAGTTAGCTCTATACCTCAACTGATTAGAATGACATCGAGGATTGTTCTAAAAAACAATTTATGTCTTTCAACCCCTTAAGTGTCTAACTTTATATTTGTATATACGTATATCCAAATAATGTAAACATCACAAATATAGCCCATTGAATTCCATATACATAAACAATTAATTAGAACCACATGTCACCCTTTTCATCCCATGAGTCAAATTTTGAAAAATCCTAAACTTATTTTCGGGTATTTACGTAATCATATCTTTGATGCAAAAATCAACTCTATATCATGAAGAGTATGCTAGATATGAAAAAATAAGAAAACCTATTTCACCTATTTTTTCCCCCTTAATAATAGAATTTCGACAAATTCTGAAAATGCATCATTTTTATGAGCCTTCAATTAAAATAAAAATCACGATGGTAGGCTTTCGGTTCGAGCTATGTAGTCAATTCATGGAAACATAGATCACTCCCCACCCACTTTGGGGTTGAATTTTGAAAAATACCTTCTTAGTGCCTGCATACACCCTGATGAGAACCTACTCAAAATTTCATGTTTCTATGTCCAATGATTTCAGCTGTGGCTTGATGTGTTATTCTAGTTAGTGTACCACATTGGTAGCCAGGTATAAATGTCATCGAAGGATTGTGGATTATTTAAATGTGTAAATTACATTTTCAGTCGGGACAGAGTATTTTCAAACATGAACAGTATTAGCATTTTATTTTAATGTTTGGTTTTTGCTCAGAAGTTTTCATGTGCTCCAGTTTAACTTTAATTTTTTCAGCTACTGAAAATTTTATATTAAATAGTATTATCAGTAAAGTAATATGTAATTAGATACTGTACATTAATAAATAAATTCAGGAAATTTCAAAATATAAAAATGAGTTATGTGCATTGTTGCCAAAATTTGAACAAAATTTGTGTACACATTCAAATGTTTGCAAAATAGTAAAATATTTATGTAGCCCGTGATTTCAGTGCTTGTAGAATATTGGGAGTGAACGGTTGTAAGAGCATTTATTTTTCTGGTTCTACTCTTAAGTTCCAGTGACTGGCATACTCGTAAAATAATTACTAAATAACATAATACTCCCATTTCCCACATCTTTGTAATCTGTTGATGCACCATCTGAAGGGGTTCCTTTCATGTCTTATCTCATTCATCTATAGTCCTCCATGTTAGGAGTTGGCGATGGACTGCCATCTCTTCTCATAAGCAGTATCCAGAATCTTGGTTGAAACAGTTCAAGGAGAACCCTCCAATAAAAAGAAAGACTACAGTATGAAAAGCGATTATACAGAGATGGTGCTGGTGCACAAAGCTGTCCCTGCCGTACTTCCTGTACGTGCCGCTGGTCTGCCTGCCACCAGTGGGGCGTTCCAAAACAGAGCAAGATATGAAATATTCATAATTAAATAGAAACGTAGCACTAGAAATTCATATACAAATAGGCTTGCTGAGCAAAATTCCCTAATGCCCTAGGTGAAAAATGTATACAAATTTAATGTGTTTTACATACTATTCAGATTCTATGTGATAGACAATTTTTATAACACAGAAAGTAAAAAAAAAAAAAATTGCATTAAATTATGGAAACATTTAAAACACCAGACACCAGAAATTTACGAAATAAAATTATTTGTAATAAACATTTTCATGATATGTCTGCCGGTTTGGCGAATCCATGTTGCTACACATATCAAAGGGTGTTTCTAGGCTTCTTTGAAGTTACTCATGAAATTTAACTACTGGAACTCTGTACACACGCAACACCTCGCCAAGACATTTTATCCTTAAGAGTTAGTGTAGCACTGATGCATGAGTCGTGCTGTAGCGTGGTACGGAAAGTATATTTTCTTGCATAATTATAACAAGAAGTTCCCAGCATAACTGCTGAGTGTACTTTCCTCAAAGTGGGTGCAAATTAACCCTGAAAGTTAAAATAGTTTACATAAATATAGGAATATTGCATAATAATATTAGATTATTATTTTGCTGTCTTCTAACATAGTGGACCTATTAAAAAAACTTTTGATAATAAAGTTTATAAATATTAAATTGGCATTCTTATCTGTTATGCACTTCTTGACATATTATGTGTTATAAATTATATGTTCACTTCGCAAGATTTTTAAAATTGGTGGTATATATTTTGAAACATAACATGACCCAACATCTCAAAAATCAAGTTACCTTACTTAGTGCTGAATGTATACCGAACCTGATAAAACTTTGGAAAACAGTCATCAGAAAAAAAAAATTTGAAGGGCAATAGTTTTAAAAATTGTATATAGTTTGAACAAAATACTTAAACTTGAGTTGCTGTATTTAGTACAGTAAGTACTGTACGTGCACACTGAGTTAGATGAAATTCTGTGAAATGATTCTTTTCAGAAGTCTCATGTGATAAACTTTTGTTTCAAATTCCATCACTGTGTAACTGTTAACACAGCGTGAACAAAATACGCACATGTCGTGTCAATTCGAAATTTGTGTGCACCAAGTTTGATTACATTCTGAAAAATGGTTATTCAGACTTCTTGTGTGATCTAAAAATGTTTCAGTTTTAACCATTTAGTGAATATTAAAATTACATATACAAATAAAAGTCAAATTAAATACTATATGAGCACTGAAATTAATTATTTTCTAAAGAATGGTTCATTACAATTCTTATATAATCATAATATGGTCAAATGGCTGACATTTAGAAAACACAAAGAAGGCATAAACAAAAACTCAAAACCAACTAACCTTATGTACTATATAATGTATTTTGAGTATTTAGTTGTTCTGAAAAATGGTTCCTTATATAACTAGTGCGATTAAAATATGTTCAAATAACCTCCATCTTTTAAATTTGAATTACCTATTGAGAAATGAACAAATATACAAATGTCAATTCAGTTTAATAAGGAATATTTATGTTCAATTTTGATGAAATCCAGAAAAATATTTACTAAGTTATGTAATACTGTGCTAAACATTGTAAGGTTTTGTTCCTTATAAGGTTATGACAAGTCCTCTATCTATTTACCTTACAGTTAATTTGAGGGCTAATTTAAAAGCAAGAGAAAATACAGTCGTTGTCTGAGAACACAGTTTGTGCCTCAGTGGAGTTAAACATGCCCGATTCCCAGAGAGCAATAACACGAGGTTTCTTTTAATTATAATTTTAATTGACCT
>PNEQ01089029.1:0-11202 GCA_003012365.1 Medauroidea extradentata | reverse complement strand
TGTTCTCCTCTACTACGCCTTGTGGCTTAGTGCTTGTGTTTTTGTCGGTTGGTGTTTGTGTTTTTAATTTGTTGAGGATTTTCTTCGTACCTGCGGACATCATTGTTTTGCCGTATTTGGTCAGTGTGTTTGTAGTTTTGCTGCTCCTAACCCGCCTGCCTGCCTCTGGTCACTTCCTACTCTCCACGAGAGTAGGCCCGGCCGATCAGGGGTTCCTAGAACCCTACCAGTGGCACCAGGCGCTCTACCAGGGATCCTCTCACTCCGGATCCTGGAGAGCAAGTGTGATGAGGAGACTGGAAAAACCACGGGTTTATATAGGATAAAACCCCTTATCGTGCTCAGCCAATGGGAGACGAGCTGTCTCCTGATTGGTCGCGCAGCATGTGTTGGCTCTGATTGGTTGTGGTGGGTTGTGTGTTTGTTTTTATTTTGTGCTGTAAATTTGTTTCGGCGGGCTGTAACTGTATTGTTTCAGATTCAGTAATTAACATAGACGTGTGAATTTCGCGCTATTGCCTGACAGCAGAGTAGACTCCAAGTTACTGTGCGTTCATCTGACTTCCTCTTGTTGGCTGGTAGTTTGTGTGGTACGCCTGATGGACTTGTTCAACCAATAATGTAAGGTCAACTGTAAAAGGCCCATTATTCTGTAATGTAGGCACACAAGTATACGAAGGCCTGGAGTAAATAATGTGATGGATAGAGGCAGGAACAACTCTCAAGTTCACTTACGTGTAGGCTAGCCTCCAAGAATATCCGTGTACTCTAGTAGACAACAGTTGCTCATTGGCTGTTCACTGATCCAGTGGTATTACCTCATTCGACCTGGATTTACTTGCCTCAATATGATTGGCTCAGCGCCCTCTTCGTGGTGTCAAATACTCCAAGGCAAACTGTGAGTGGGACATTAATTCACATTGATTTGAATTAGCTTGTGCCCGAAACAAAACGCGAATTTTTCAGGTCTCTAGTCATTGAGCGTTTTCGCGCATGTGTAGGCTAGTGAATTCTGTTCTGTCACCAAATAATAACGCGAAATTTACGTGTCTCTAGTAACTAGTAGAGGCACGAGTATTTCGCGTATTAATCTGGCAACAGCCTAAACTTCTCAGTCCTATACACACACTGGCCAAAGTCGAATATCCGTTGGTATGGAACCCTGTTTTTCGCGAAGAATTTTGCCCCACATTTGTTTCGGTGCCGTCTGCTTCGTGGTCAGTGATTGGATATTTTAGCTCTCACGAGCCTTGGACTTCTTCCGGCAAATCACAGACGCGTGGCGTTGAATGAATGGTATTGTAATTGGCGCAGTCAAATGAGATACGGCTCTTCGAATAGACACGCTGCCAATAACTGTGAAGCAGAATTGCAGATGTGCATGTAAGCCACTGAAAAAAACTGGGGCAAAATTCTTTTCGCGAAAAACAAGGGTCCCATCCATTGGCTCCTAACCGTACAAGTGGCTAGCCCTACGAATTATTTTATTATTTACTACTGGCTTGCAACCTCCAAAGGTGTGTCAAAACACCTGTCGTCTAATCATGGAAGTTACAGAGATATACAGGTTATTGGCGTTCAAGCTGACCTAGAATCAATACGCGAAATACTCGTGCCTCTAGTAATTAGTATTGTAGTAAGACTGTCTACCCGAGACATGAGTCATCTTCGGTAAGTTGTCATGTTGGAATTGCAGGGACAGTGGTCAGTTGTTGGCCGAGGATGAAGCGTGGGTCGGGCACTGGTCATGCATGCTGCTGATGACCCACTTGCACAAAGCGATACGGCTCCTGCCTCGTGACCCCATCTACCGCGGGCCGCGACGTATCTACGGCCTGCAGTATTGTCCCTGACTACATTCATACACGTACAGACACTCCGCACCTTAGTCATTACAAGCCCCACTTACTCATACCAACCCTGCTGCTCCACTTGCGCTAACTTACTCATCCTGGAATAAACGCTCCACTTCAGCCGACATACTCGATTATATTACTTTCGCTTTGATGCAGTTCTGAAAAGAATATTAAGGAATTTGTGATTACACCGTAAATTCTATTTACATATAGCTATAGTAGAGGAAAGTACCCAAAAAAACCCTCCCCCTAAAGCGGACCTCTGGTCTCCTGGCTCTGCAGTCTCCTGAACACTAGCGGTACAGAGCGGAAATAATAGTCCAGGCCTCTGCAACACTGTAGCGGAGCGCACACGTCGCCCATTTCGCTTGTTACGTATCCGGCCGCCATTACGTGTTCTGACAGTTGAAAAAGTTTTTTCAGTGTGCGACATTATCCGTCATTTCGCCTAGATATAGGCAGGTAAGCATATATTTATTCTTAAATCGAAAGGTGTGCTGTAAACATTTATCACCAAACCATTTGATTTAGATGCTTCCTTAAAATATTATTAAGTCAACAAACTGCAGGCTATAGTATCGCAAACCGGACCCCCTTCAGTTGCCTAAACCAGACCCCTTATCCTTTCGTGTAGAATGTCTGCTTCTTTTTGTTTACGCTCTTATCCTCTTGGACTTTTGCTGCAGAATTCCAAGAGGATAATGGGGAAGATTGATAAGAGGAAATGGAGTCCATCTAAAATGACTAAAGCTATTGACGCAGTTCGGAAAAAGACGATGGGTTGGAAGAAGGCTTCTAAACAGTTTCATGTTCCGAAAACCCCACTAATGAGATTGTCTAACATGAAGTAAGGTACTCCTGAAGAAGCAGCAAAAACAAAAATAGGCAGACCTACAGTTTGGGTAAAGATCTTGAAGATGAGCTTGTTCGTTATTGTCTTGCTATGGAAGCTTCGTTATTTGGTCTTACTCGTAATGACTTGCGAAGAAAGGCCGTACAATTGGCAGAAAAAAATAACATTGAACATCCTTTCAAAGACGAAATTGCTGGAAAAAAGTGGGTACGCCTTTTTCTTAAGCGCCACAAAAAAAATTGTCAGAAAGAAAGCCTATTGCAACATTGTATAGTAGGGCTCTTGGGTTCAGCAAAGAAAACACAGAGAAATTCTATAATGTTCTGGAAGATATTTATGAGAAAGGTAAATTTACTCCTGACAGCATTTACAACGTTGATGAGAGTGGCATTACTGTGGTGCAAAGTAAAGTAGCAAAATTAATTGGTCTTAAGGGTAAAAAACAGGTAGCTACCTTGACATCAGGAGAACGTGGGGCACTTATAACGATTGTTGCTTGTATGAATGCTAGTGGCTCATTCGTGCCCCATTTAGTAATTTTTCCGAAGAAAAGTATGAGCGAACCGTTGAAAAAAGGAGCTCCACCAGGAACAATCTTTACAGCTCACCCTTCAGGGTGGATCCAAATCAACTCCTTCACTCAGTGGCTTCGACACTTCATCGAGTTTGCCAATCCTACAAAGGATAAACCTGTGCTGTTGCTCTGGGATGGCCACTTTAGCCACACACAGAATATTGATCTGATCGACTTAGCAAAAGCAAATCATGTTACTATTGTGTCACTGCCACCACACTCCTCACACAAACTGCAAACGTTGGATAGAAGTTTCAGGCTCCTCTCAAAGTTTATTACAGTGAGGAAATCAGGCAGTGGTTAAGACACAATGAACGTGCTGTCGCTGCTTTTAATGTAATGGAATTGTTTGGCAAAGCCTATATAAGATGCAAAAAAACAGCTCAAATAGCAATCAATGGATTTAAAGTAACAGGCATATACTCCTTGAACAAGAAGCTGTTCTCTGATGCCGAATACATTGAAGAGGCAAATAACAAACAACGAGACTCCTCTTTCTATGAATCTGTGTTAAAGAAACCAACAGCAGTAAATCAGAATTTTTTTAGAGAGCAGAGAAGGGTGTTACACGGACGAGCCTTGCGATGTTGTAGAGTTTGACCCAAATCAGCCATCAACGTCTGCGGCAGGTCAGGGTGTTCATCTGTCGTCACATACACTTGAAGACACTCAAGGTTCCACATCTTCTAAGACAAGCCCGTTTGACATCACTCCCATCCCAAAAATCAAAAAGAGGACCTCGAACAGGGGTCGAAAAGCCTGCAGTTCTACGGTCATCACTTCTACGCCTTATAAAGCCCAATTTATGGAAGCAAAAAAGGCTAAAGAAGTCAACGAAGCTGAACATCAAGTACGGAATCGTACTCAAGGACGCAAAAGCAATCGTGGCCGGGGACGTGGTTCAGCAGTAGAGCCATCAAGAAAAGGACAAACGGTCGTGAAAAAGCACATAATTTTTGAGAAAACTGTGAACGAATCAAGCACTGAAGATGAAAACAGCATGTCCTCTGAAACATCTGAATTGGAGATTCTCCCGGGAGTCTCCCAATCCAAATATGATGACGCTTGTTGTATGTTTTGTGACAGGAAATTTTCGAAGGATTCTAAAGAGGAACTTTGGGTAATGTGCGTTGTGTGCTCACTGTGGGCCCATATGGATTGTGCTGGGGCTGAAACGGATGTCTACATATGCGATTTTTGTCGCCAAACTAAGTGGTTCTGTAGTTTACTTTCTGTAACTTTTTTAATAGGTACAATTTGTATATCCTTTTAAAAAATTAAAATCTGTAATTGTTAGATTAGATATGTATATTTTAAACCTAGGTTATGGTTTATTCGATTTAATGCCTTTTTTTATTTTATTAATTGCTGTTTTAATTATTTTTACAAGGGGTCCGATTTTGGCAACTATTTTTCAAATCGCATAAGTGTAAGGTTTTGGAAAATTATTTTTGAAAGTAAATCTTGATTTTTTTTGCATACCAATAATTGTATGTGGTGCATTAACATTACAAAGCAAATATTTCATGTTTAAAAAAAAATCTATCTTTTATATTTTAATTTAAAAAAAAACGGGGGTCCGCTTTTGGTTACTTTCCTTTACAAACATGTCAGTTCAACTTTGAACATGCATTTAGGCCGCAATCAGCTCGGCAATTGTTGTATGTTCTTAATATTTCTGACTGCAGCCTAAATATATGTTACAGCTGCTGTGTCTGCACTGTAGCGCAAGGTAGTAGTGTATATATGTGCGTCCGAAGACACTGACAATTTCTTGACTTAAAATGGTGGGAAAATAAATCATCAACCAAAAAGTATGCGGAAGTATCTTAACTTATAGATAATTTACCATTCAACCACTACCGACACATTTACTAACAAAGGCAACACATATTGTTGAAGTACAAAATAGATTAAAGAAATAGAAAAATGAGACATACTGCTCTCGTGAAATATTTATCGTAAGATATAACCACAGATTTTTTATCATTCCATCCACTGAGAGAAAAAATTGTTTCATTATACTAAATATATTTGCTTGGGTGATGTTTGCTTCAGCTAAACAATATTTTGTTGGTAAGACCAAGCTTGGTGTCCTCCAAACAAATTTAATTATTTCCCTCGACCAAATTATTCATTTAAACGCACTTTGTTTGTGCCAAACGTATATTTGGTTACTACAGGACGACGAATAAATATTTTGTGTAAACAAACAACTAGTTACAACTTGTCAACAAAATAATATTGTTAGTTATAAGTGAAGTGCTTTGAAGCAACAATTTTTTTCGATGGACTTAATGATTTTGTTGGCGAAACTAAATCCATTTGGTTGACTTGCGGAAGATGGCAGACTGGCGTGTGGGACAAGTAGGACGTCTAAACTCTTATCAGCATTATTAAAGTATCTTAATTTTAGCCATAACAATTTCAAAGTGGTTAATTCGATCGATCACAAAAGAAAATGCTATACACTTGAAAAACACCGCAGCTGCACGTCTCGTTATTTGTGCTGCTTTGCACGGCAATATTTTGGTAATATTATTTGACGTCGTTTACCTTTTCGCCGATGGAAGACAAACACGTTTGAAAATAAAGCAGTAAAATCGTAATTTAATATAAGGCCTAACTATTCCTATACAAATAACAATCTGTCATAGAAGCATTCGTAGTTGAGTTGGTTAGGTCGTAAATAGAAAGAGGTAAGTGAAGGGTTAATGGATCAAATCCGGGCGTGAGGCATGACCGTAATTTTTTTTTTTTTTTTAGGTCTTAAAATTTTAGAAATATTAAAATTTTTATGAAATATAATTTTTTTAGTTCTTAAAATATTGCATGTGCATTTGATATGTCCAACGAAATATTTTTATGACCAGCTAAATATTTGGTAATGATAACAAAATTCAGCTATTTGCCTCAAACAAATCGAGGGAACAAAATAATTTGGTACGAGCAAACAAATATTTCTTTGCCCCTATACAAACAAATGATTTGGTTGATTCAAACAAATTTTTTTGCACCAACAAAATTTATTTCTCAGTGTTCCATTCATCGATTTTGTATTTCAGCAATATTTTTTGTCATTTTTGCAGATTTTTTGGTATTGGATGAATGTGAAATTATGTAAAAATTGAGATATTTTCCATACTTTTTTGACGGTACATTTTTTCCCGCATATTCAGTCAAAAAAATTTCCTGTCCTCGAACATACATATCGACACTACTCAAGGTAAATACAGTTTGAGCTATAATCGGAATATTCACATTTTCCTTCTCGGAATTTCACTAAAGTTAAAAATAAAACAACCCATTATGGCGACTGAAACTAAGCGTTTAGAGTAGTCCTCGAGGGTAATATGAACGCCAGCCAGTCTGAGCGTGTTGCTATTAGAAGCGATGTGGCTAGTGTTCAGTGAGCAATAGTCTGCCTTAGAGATCGTGTGTCTACATGCTACGATCACGGTTATTGATCCGCTAAAGTGTGGTTATTTATAGAGATCCGTAAAGTTCGCGAATTAATTTGAGAAGACGTTAGAATTCAAACTCTAGTACACGTTTATAACTTTCGCGATTGGGTCTCTGTCACTGAAACTCTTCCTAATCTCTGCGAACCAGTAGCAGATATGTTAAAATACACTCACTAACTACGTACTTTCCTTGTCAGGTGTACAACTGGCAACTAACTCACTTGAGCAGAGCAGCCAATGAACAATTAGCTGAGGATAGAACAGGACTGTAGACCCCTAGAGTTCAGCCTGCAGGGCGTTGAATACGTGAAATTTCTAGGTCTCATATATTTCGACATGTCAAAAGCCTTATGATTAGGTATGATTGTTAGAGACACTGGCAAATCGCGGGAAAAGTTGATTGTTTGCTAGGCTCCAACATGCTATGTTTAACACCGAAGGTTTTGCACTTATATTGGCTATCGTTTATATGAAGCACCGTGTCCCTCTTCAACAGACCCAATTATAACTGTACAGTTTTAACACAGAACGTGTGTGATTTGCCAGAAAACTGTTCACACGTGTCACGATTGAGATACTACAGTTTATTGGAGACTATGTTAAATATTTTCGCGATTTTCCAGTGTCTCTAATGATTGTCCATCACGAATATTGTTTGTAACAACATACCCTTGAAAACACTGTGGTTTCTTGCAACATGTATGAGCGGGTGTAATAAATCTGACACAATGTAGCTGTCTGCAGACAAATACTAGGCATCATATATTACAATAGCGGGATTCTTATTGGATTAGTTAAATATGGCAACAGCGCTACGTACAAGCGAAAGTCAGTCAAATGGATAACAACTCTTCACAAAAACACTACCAATAATCATGAAGTTGAGGTGCAGGTGTGCACGTAAGACACTGAAACAAAGCAGGGCAAAAATCCTTTCGCCAAAAAATCCTGTCCCTCTTTATGATTGTACTACAGTCAGAAGCCAGAATGTACATATCGCCTTCACGTGTTTTTATACAATTTTCACTTTATTTCCCTGATAGCAAAATAAGCTTGATTCAAGCTAATTAGTCTCCACACGACAAGCCTGCAGCAAGCTTGCGAGGAAAGCTTGATTCAAGGTTGTTGCAAGCTTGTAGCAAATTTGCCTCGTACAAGGCAGAATACAACTGTAAAAATATAGGCTTGACTCAAGGTTGAATGAAACTTTCCAAAAATAGGGCTAGTAATGGCAAGCCTATATAAAGTCAACTGCAGGCTTGCCGCAAGCTTACATGCTATCTGGGTTACTGGAAAAGCGGTACGGTAATACAGGTACAGGCACAAACACCGATTTCTTACTAGCGGCTCCTCTGAAGGGAGCTGCTACCTTAGGGCTCCGGTAGGACCGAGGATATGGAATTAATTACATGTTCAATTAATACGTCAAAAGTGGCTCAGAAACTGTTGTACCTACACGTATGTCACTACTGACTTTTTATTTTGTTTATCATGAGGCCCACATTGCTGTGAAATATTTACGGCGTTTTATAAATACCCAAAGAATTATGAACAAATAGTTTCATTACAAGAAACACTATTTGCTCATAATTTTTTCTTGCAATTTTGTTGTTGTAGGAATATTATCATGTACTCGTTGTAGTGAAATAGTTTTTTGTCCGAAGGCGACAAAACCGCTTAGCACCACCGAGTATAATTTAACATATTAAAGTTTATCCTTCCTCACGCCGCACGGCTTCCAGGCAGGCAGCGCCCGCCACGGTCCGGTGGTTTTACAGTGATTCTGTAAACAATTTTAAAGCAACATAATCTTCATATTGAAGAGTAGTTACATTGTTTCGTCACAAATATATAATTACTCGTACTAATTTCTTACAGCAATAAACCTCAGTTTTTCAGACTTTGACGCGATAAATATTAGCAATTTTGTTTTGAAAATAGATTTAAAAAAATAAAACAAAATAGCGTTTTGCAAACGAACGGTGCATTCATAACTAGGGACGGCTGATTTTTTGCTAAAAGAGTTTTGCTTCACTTTGTGTCAGTGCCTTACATGGCACACCTGCAGTTCAGCGTCGTGGTTACTGGCCAGAGTGTCTTTATGAAGAGACTACTCTCATTTCACTGAGCCAATCACAGCAAGGTTACTATACAACACTACACGTCTGTGATTTGCGGGTACACTGTAAAAATTTTCTCCGTAGATTTACGGAATTTCCGGTAAAAATTTCTCCAGATACCTCCGTGAATGCACGGAAACTTATTTCCGTATCCAGCAGAAGTTTCCGTAAAACAGTTTCATCACATGGAACTGAGCCCTACTTACATATCTATAATGCTACAATTTCATTTATACAGATTTGCAGATTTACCGGTGATGTTATTAAAATATATCCGTGATATTTACAGTTCTCTAACCCATACATTTTCGATTTTTTCCCCTGTAAGTGTCCGCAACAGACTTATGGACATATTACGTATGATACCGTAGTGTATATTTACTATAGACATTTCCGTATTTTACTTTTACGGACACTATTTCCGTTTATTAACGGTACATTTCCATTAAAATTTATAACGGTGTACACAAGAGTATTTCAAGTGGTATCGAATGCCAGTGGAATTTTTAGTACGTTACTAAGGAGTACTAAACAACAGTTGCTAAAAACTCTCACAAACATTAGGTGACATCTGTTAAAAATATTTTTTGTTGTTTTACGGAAAAGTGCTGCTAAAAATTCTCCAGAAGTGTCCGTTAATTTACGGAAGGCAACTAGCTCCGCTTATATAGTCCTATACACCCACTAGCTACAATCGATTATCTATTGGCTTATAACCGTACAAGCAGGTAGCAAGAGACAGCACTTCGCATTATTTCCTTGTTTACTACTGGCTTGCAGTAGTCAAACGCGTTTCGTAACAGCCGCCAGCAAGTCACAGACATGACAATGAAGTATACATAATTGGCGTTCAACCTGACCTGGAATGTATCTGCGAAATTTACGTACCTCTAGTCATAAGAGTCGAGGGCAAATTGCGAAATTAACGAGAACTTATAGTAGTTGCAATTATAGCTTGCTCCTAAAAGAAAACGCGAGATTTTCAGGTCTCTACCAATCACTGACCGAATAGCAGAACTGCAGTTGTGTACGTAATACACTGAAACAATCGGGGCAAAACTCTTGTTTCACGAAAATCAGCAGTCTCTATACGCATAACTTATCAAACACCTACATAGATACCTGCATGGTATAGCTGCTCTTAGTCACGAATTTTTGAAAAAGTATTTGGTTAAAAAACTTTTTGCATCAATGTGAAAAAACTAACTGCCATGGTCTTAAGTGTGGGATATATCTAGGGCCAGGTAGTTTTCGCGAAAATATTTTTGCATCACTTTGTTTCAGTGCCTTACGTGCGCACCTGCATCTCTGTTTTGTGGTCAGTGATTGGATGCCGTAACACTCAGAGTGTGTGTGGCAGTTATCCGTGTACTGATTGACACAGTCTAATGAATAACAACTCAGCACAAAACACTCTGTCAATAGCCATGAAGTTGAGCTGCAGGTGTGCACGTAAGACACAAAACAAAGTGGGGCAAAAATCTTTTCGCGTAAACTACCGGGCCCTAGATATTTGGAATACTTACGAGTGCTTTAATTTTTAAAATCCGTTTCACAGTAGCAACTAAATGCTAAACTACAAAACTCGTTCTCTAATTGTAGAGTATTGGGTCACGTAAATGGCTTATTTGACTAAAGTTGCCAAGTGGCGTACAAACTCCGCCAATCTATTTCGTTGTAAAAACTATGTCTGTGTGCCCGTTCTTGTTCCAGCACAGCAGCCTTGACTTCCGTGTATTCGTGCCGTGTGCCCCTTTCACGGGATATGGGGCCATTTGTCGCTCCAAGCCTCGACACAAGACTCAGGAGGATGTACTGCACGTGTTTTACAATTACATGCCTTGCTGCACTCGCACGGATGCACGTTCCTTACTACTAATAAAGTTAATTCTACTACAGGTTAGAATGAAAATGTGTTTACTTATGGGAGAATTTGACACGACGATAATTTCTGGCACTAGTTTCGCTGCTATCGCTAAGGGAACTGAACAAATACGAAAATGTAATAAAATTATATTTAAATAGGCTTAAAAATTACAGAAGTCATTAACCTAAATTTTAAAGTGAAAATAAACCTATTTCCCGGTTTAAATTATCAACTTTATGTAAGTTAAAATTCAGGAAAGCTCTGTTATTGGTCAGTATGTATCCATTACCGATACCAGCGCTCAAGTGCAAAAATTTTTAAAAGGTACAACTTTTCTTCGTTGGTAGTTTGTAGAATTTTATTTGTGTATTTACAAGCAAATATATTTCTAACAAATCCTGTCCGGGCACCCAGAGGTGCACTTGGATCACTCCCCCTCCGCTTTGCCCCCCCCCCCCCCCCCCCCCC